>UZAN01041100.1:50608-63940 GCA_900618425.1 Echinostoma caproni
AAAGGTCATACTAGTATGAACCGGATTGGGCATAGGGGCAGGGAGCGGAATCACTGTAGGGTGGGAGGGGGGAAGGGGACAGTGACACCTACCAAGGCAGCGCGAGGCTAGCCACAAATTCTGTCTGTTTACATAAATTGGGCTTGTAACGTCGAACGGCAACCGCTTTAGCGAACCGCAGTAGATGGCTACCTTTCTAGCGGATCAAGACACGAAAGGCGTCCCTAGGTTTGTCACATCCTTTGCAATCCAGTATATGTCGGGCGATTGAAATGGACGGCAACCTGGACTCGTTAGACGCCACATTTTTCGGTGTATGCTCTGCTAACCTGATAGACAATCGTCTTCCAATTCTTCCGACGGACTTGCTACCGCAAGTACACTGAAATATGCAAACACAGGAAGAGGTAATTGAACCGTCGTGTTTGTCTAGATTAGATTCAATGAGCATTCGCTCCGTGTCGTACAGAATTATAAGAGAGGCAGCGTTATACATTCTTTCAATCGCTTGTTTCAACGTGCGTTTTATCCGCCTAACACTTTGATCACATAGAATCGGTATGGTGACAAACACAGCGTTTTTTGAGGCGGTACCATTTTGTTCTAGTTTATTCAACGGCCCTGACAGACTTTGTTGGACACCGGATGTTTTTTGCTATATGGTTGGGTCTTTAGTTTGGCTGTAAGGGTAAGGCTGATTTGCACCCCATAGAACTGTGGCTCGATTGAAGAACCTAGGGAAGTTGACTGAACGATCAAAACTGCAACAAAGGTCAATCTTTGTCTTTCCCGATGACAATGCTGAAATCTTGAGTCATCACTCCGTACGATAAAATTGCGCTGTGTGTCCCGCCAGAGATATCGATGCATCAGCTAGTCGAGTGGCGGCTTGTGGTGGCATTCCTCCTTTCAAGGGATATTTACAGACAGTCTTGCATTAAGATCACAGCTGTTGAACTCATAAAATTGAACTTGTCTGGTTGCATCACTTTATGGTTACTGAGATTTAAGCTCAGTACTTGACGCATCGACAAATTTCTGCGTGATTTGTATTGATGAAATGCGGTTCGCTTTTTGGAGAAAACCGAAATTTGGACATGTGTAGCCCATCTCTCTTCGCAGTAGATCGCTTTGCCTCTATTTTCAATTCGAAATTATAACCCATGCTTGAGACGATTGAAACAAGTATTTTCTCCACTAAACTCGACTCCCATTGGATCGGGAGTCTCACAGACGATGGCGTGAATCAAATTCAGGGTCTTAACACAGACGAGCCGATTGTAGAATAACGTTTAATGAATACCCATTACATCACATCTTGCGGAAGACCATCAGTCCTTCCTTCCAAGAGCCAAACCCAAACGATGGGGGCCAGGCGAGAATACTGTGCATTACTCTGGTCACCTAACATCTAGCATCAACTAATTTCGATCCGTGGACTTCATCGATTTGGGCATTTAAACTCCGCACGAGCAAAGTGTACTCCTTGCCAAACAGCACACCCATCGGTTCAGGAACCTGCACGGGTACACTGGTCTCATGCTGAAAACAGTTCTTATGTAGTTGTTAACTCCATTTACTCTATTCATTGCGAATTTCACATCAGGGCATTGAAATGAAATTTCCTCAAGTTTACTTCTTGCGAACGGACAACCGGTACTGTTCTTGGTTTGACTCTCAGCGGGAATAGAAGCGCACTACAGTTGGTGAGGCCCAAAAGCTTCTGTTCGATACTTTTTGTTGGTCATTGTAGACCACACTCCATCACTTGTCAAGATTATTAACCTTTGGAGGAATGGACGTATTATGACAAGGATAGCATTCCAATAAAGGAGCCTAGCGAAGAAGCATTAAAAGTCATTGTAAAAGAGAATTTGAGGTGTTCAACCCGTAGAATATTCTCTTTGTCTGCATCACAAAACGTAGTTTAGGCCAGCAAATGATTTTCGGTTCATTTATTCCCGAACCCATGCCATCCCTTTCTCTATAGTCATAAGTGTGTCTTATTGCATGATCCTAACTGTCAGTCGGAATTTGCGTATTCAATACTTTTTTCAAGCCATCTCGATATGCTTTGTTGTAGAGATCCGGGCCTACGAGATGACACCTACCCTGGAGAGGAGCGTTACAGTTATTGAACAAATGCGATCAACCGGGATTCACATGTGACTTCAACAAAGCGCGTATGTGTCACTGCTTATGACTTCATACCATAGTCAGAGCGTACCAGCCAATCAGAGACTGTGCGGCTGAGACAGAAGCCGAATGATGCAACCAAGACTGAAACGCGATTGCTAGAAGCCCGGATAACCAATGAACTTACATTGTACATATTATTTAATCGCCCTCATTTCTTCCAATAAACGAACTACCATTCCCATGGATTTTTCCTCGCGTCTCAGTTACGTGGGATATTGCGTGCCAGTGGCAGTGTGGTTCAGTGTTTACATGATCCAGGCCGTGATTGTTAGTCCTTGATTCGTATTTCGTGATTCGTATTGCCTGGTTTGTGTTCCGAGTTCAGTGCGTGTTACTATCGCTACTAGTACAACCACTACAATTGTGCGAACATATCCCCATTTTCATTCCATTGGGTTTTTCTAAACGAAATCACCTCGAAATTCCATAGGGATTACTCTATGTAGCTCTTGTTGAGTAAAACTCAGAAAAGTTGACATAGAGAAACGTTTCATGTCTTGATGGCGAGTGCTGATTGGCTATCCCGATTGAATAGAATACAAGTTGTACGAGTACATTGTATAAGTAATGTATCCGCGAATCTTTCTATTTATTGCCTACTTTGACTGAGAGGTTTGTGTGGATCGGTACAGGATGTCGTTCGCGAGGTTGGATTCCAGAAAACTTCTACCAATATTTATGGTAGGTATACCAAATCACAGATTCAGATGGACAGGACACACAGAACTCAGTTCGAAGAACGAATACGGCACTGGAGCGTGGATGAGTTTCATCTCCCATGGGAACACGGGGCTGTTTCACTGAATCGCCCCGGCTAGCACATCAATCGCTCAAAGGAACTTCGACAATGCGTACGTATGTGCCTGTGTCTGTGTTCCAAAATAGAATTTGGGGTTGAAAGAGCTTCTGTGTTATTGAAAAAGTTAGAATGCGTGAACGCAACCGAGAAAACGAGGCGTTGGGTGGGGAGAAATTTCGGTGAAAACTGAACCGGGGGTGGGGGGGGGTGGGGTAGGATACAAATNCCCACTTGCGCAAACAAACACGCCCAGTTCGAATGATCCTGTGTGCGGTGTTTGTTGCTTTCTGTTTTTGTGAGCTGTTTCCGCCGGATAGCGGATAGATTTCCACCCGTTCAGATGAGCCGTAATCCGCGCTGATCGAATCTCTAAGGCTGTTGCAAATCGCTACAGATACGGGACAAGGGAGTGGGAGTGGGGTGGGCGTGCAGATTGTTTATCTATGTGTGTTTGGAATCAGAAGAAGAGCGCTTTCGTGTGACCTACTCAAAGTTTACCTGGACTGTTTCACTGTTCACACACGCGTATGAAAAAAATCGGTGACTATTCTGGTTGTTTCGTTGCCTAGTTAATGATCTCTGTGTGTGTACACATCTGTGATGTCCAAAAGCTGTCGATCAGGAGCTTGAAAGAATAATGAACAAAATGAGAGAGCGCGCGCGCGCGTGGGCGCGAAGACTCAGGTGCAAATGGCCACCGGATGGGCGAGTCAGAAAACGTCGATTTCGTTCTGTGTTGTGTCTTCCTTCCAGCTCCATGGAGCAGTTAGTGCACGCAACGCTGTTTGTTTTTCTCTTTGTTTTGAAGCCATAAACAAAACAAATACGTATGTTGCGTTGTCTATCTGAATGATATATATATCACCGACTTTGAGTTGCTGGAACGTTCATTTCGTTTGTCCGTCCGTCTCTCCATCCATACACATGGACTGAATTATGCGTTTTATTGAGAGAGAAATTGAACTCGCGTGCAGAATGAAAGCTCATGCGTGGACGCAAGCATTTGACCATTTGTAATCTACATGTGACTGATTAAGTTCCCTGTGAATCTTTCATAAGCCACT
Organism: Echinostoma caproni; assembly: GCA_900618425.1. Lineage (NCBI taxonomy): Eukaryota > Metazoa > Platyhelminthes > Trematoda > Plagiorchiida > Echinostomatidae > Echinostoma > Echinostoma caproni. The sequence goes on from UZAN01041100.1 coordinate 54,671, forward strand.
GAACGTGGCTTTAGCTAAAAGAAAATCCATCACTAAGTTCCATAAAGATTGGATGAAAACGTTAGTAGGGCACAGTTCGGTGCAGTACTGGACCGATTTGATAAAAATCACAATCATACGTATTGTTCCTATTTTTTCAACAACTTCCTGTACCGACATGCAGTGATGCTATCTTTCCGGGGTAGCTTATCAGCACTCACTACTGAGCTGTGATCCGGGCTATTCAAGCGAGCAGTAAGGGCCATAACAACTTTTTACTCATATAATTCTTCTGTGATTATGTATTGTATTGGGTTACAAGTGTTAATTGTGATCCCAAAACACTGGTAATATTCAATGGTGTTCAGTTCGCCATGTAAATGAGGCGTGAGCTGAAAAGATGGCAAGCACTGAACAGCTCTTTCAACCTGGTTGGGTCTCATCAGCGGTGCAAATCCATCGACCCGACTAGGGATCGAATCCGAGGGCTCAGAGATAGAATGCACGCATAATACCGACTTGGCCCGACTTGGCCAACGGGAAGCTAGAGAACTCATTTCTTATTTTGACTATACACCATGTAGCATGAACCATCTCTCACAAAACAAATAATCCGGTGATGAAAGTTTCCGACCGAGTGATAACCCTGGAGGTTGGTACTGGGATAAGCGAGGAGCGATACTCGCAGCAAGCTCTCAAAGTATGATTGTGCTATATCGTGTATATTCAAAATGAGAAACGGTCTGATCAGATGCTCGGATGCCGAGTGGGTGGTAAGCTTGCATTCTACCTGTGAGGATCCGGGCTCGATCCCTAGTTGGGTCGATGGTATCGCACCGCTGAAGAGACCCACCAGGTCGAAACAGCTATCCTGTGCTTCCCAGCCCTTCCGCTCACGCCTCATCTACATGATGAAATGATCATTTAAACAAATCAACTCCTCCATTACTCTCATACAACAATGGGGTTGTGTTGCATATGTGTGATTCACTTTGCAAACTTACTTGCACGATAAGATGTACTTATCGGATTGTTCTGCTCAGGGTTCATCAAAATATGAATCATGGGGCAACTGGAATACACCTGTATATCCGCTCAGCAGATATTGCTGGAACAAAATCAGAGAGTAGAAGCTACTCGGTTGTCAGTGAGGCGAAAGCTTTTTTTAGAAAAACAAAACTAATCTACCTGTCTAACCTTTTGAAAACAGTATGAGACTCACGCACGGAACTTCACAGGACCAGATGAAGATCGAGCGGTTGATGAAACGATGATGTTAATGAAACACTTCCTATGGATAGCGTGTTAATAGGAAAGTGGGTTAGTTTCGCATTTGCAAAACAGGCGATCCAATCAGAACGCGTTTAGGGTCGTCGATCGGTTTGAATATTGAATGCTTTTTGAAAAACGATTCAACTTCGACTACATGTAAAATCTGCCCTAGTTGAGCAGTAGATGATCAATAGGAAAAATCGCTCGGTAATTCATGCTTCTTTGGTCCATTTCCGAATAACTCTCTAGCTCAGCACGTTGTCAGATACCATGAGAATTGAGAAGATGGGTAAGTTCCAATGGTGGTGGTTGTGGTGGCCAAGCGAAGGTTGCTGGTACATCGAACTGGAGGTGGTGGGTTCAACATCCACTACTATCCCCAGTCGTTTCTTGCCTCTGCCTGTTCGCAACATATCTAATCGCAGCAACTCCCCCTTCTTGAAAGTTGTTTGTACCGTTGCATTCCTGTAGTGCTGGTGTAACAATTACATTGACATTGGAACACAACTATATTGCCAATGTGGAGCGAATTATATCCTGTAACTAAAACTTTGGTTGTAACTTGTCACAAACTTGATCATCTTTTGATCGAAGACTACAAGCATGCGAAAGGTTTAAGGTTCATTCAAGTTGACTTCTGTTTTTTTCCTGGGACCTTTTGAGAGCTAACAAACGACGCACATAAAGTTTAAGCACCAGCGGTGGTATCGTTTCTTCTTTCTATGAAACGACGGCGAAGAGTAGGGTGAGAATTAATTTCGATACCTGAGTATGATAGAGTTTAATTTGATGATGGATTCAAGTTCTGATTTAAAGAAACTGCGGAGTCAATTTTGGGGTGCTCAGTGACCAAACATTGACCCAGAATTGGTGTATGCAAATTTCACCAAAACTAATAGGTTTATCTCACAGAGTTGTATCACGCAGCAGACCTTTGGTTGGTTGAATTATTCTCAAGTGGAATTGTTTAAGTATCAATTCTTGATAAACCGAACAACAGCCAAATTATGGTAGGATGTGAAAAACGATAGAACGAACAACGAAAGGGCGAAAAGCAGGATCTCAGTAGCTTTATTTTAAATCAAACAATTGTCGTCAGATCTAGAAAAAATACGATCAAAAGAACTCATCTGACAATGAATGTCAAAAATCACCAGAGACGAGCATTCAAGTTCATTTAGAATAAATGAAAAATGTGGATCGAAAGGGAAATTTTAGATTTTGCTAACAATTTATCCAATACGCTGAATGGCAAGTTGCAAAACTACTCGGATTTTGTTAGAAATTCTGTCTCTCTATAACCTCCCCTGGGTTGTGCTTGGTGTTGAGGGATGTCTTTTGAGTTCTCGAACCTGTACCTGTCAGGAAAGCGTTTGAAGTTCCACTCATGGACTCCGATTGAACTGCATTCCAATAGTTGTATCACGTGTTTCCGTGGGTGACGAACTTCCAGGGAAATTTTGTCCAGTCATTCACATACTACTCATTACTCCCTTGAGCGAGAGAGAGAACCAGAATCTGTTGGTATCATCACAATTGACCGAAAACCATCCCATAAACTTTCGGAAACATGGTGGTCGTTGAAGTGCAGTAAAAAAGATACAATAACAATAATACCACCTCTGAGGCAATGTACTCCACCGTGCGATAAAAGAGCGGATGTGTGCCGGTATATCCATACAGTTTCAGTGTGGCTCCGAAGATCCGAGAAAATGATTGGGCCACCGAATTGGTCCGGCATTTCCAATGCCCCCATCACATATTGAATTGAGATATGCAAACACCGGTTTATTTTATAACCGGAAAATCGTCCTGCGTTCCTCTTTTTCATGTTTTACGACGTACCTACATCGGTGATAGATAGTTTGGAGATTGTAAAATATGCACGATCGAGTTGGGACTTTATCGATCTCTTAAAATTCTCAGGTAGGTAGCTATCAAGCTATAAAGATGGTTTTGAGTGGCGTGTCGAGAGAACAATAATCCCACTAGACAAAAGGAATTCGCACAGCAGCTTACCTAACCATTTCGATTTATGCTCACATTTCTTCAGGGCTAAAACTGATGCAATCAGGGCAACTGATTTCCGTGCCCATATTTGGCAAACCGTGGTTCAAAGTGGTACATGTCTCTGCATATATCCGGTTGAGGTCGCCATTCTTTGACAAGCAGAAGTTCAAAACTGAGGCTAATAGGTCGTTTCTGAAAAAAATCTTCCAGTGACTTCGTCATCCCCGGGAACAGGAATGAACCCTCATCCGTTGAGAATGTACATTAAAGTAAGCGTTTAAGAACAGTAATTGGAATGCACAATGGCAGATAAGGAATCATTGAATGACCGACTGCCCATATAAAAGACGCTTTGTTAATGGAGTGATCGGGCAGTGTCACTGATATAAAACTTACAGGGTTCGCATCATGTGAAACGGGGAACCGAGTTTTCGGCACAGTCGTCCTAAAACATACATGTTGTTTTCTCTCCTGACAGTAGCTTCAATCGCGCATGTGATGTTACTAGTTACTTCAAACAAGTCACCAATCTGTCGATAAAAAAGCGACTCAGAACAGTGACCGAACCCTAAGAGGCAGTGACGTGTACCAATTGTGATGAAAAATGAATTTAGTTCTGTTGAAGAAAATAAGATTGTCTGACTGTATCCGTTTTATCGTTTAGAATTGTGAGCATAACTCGAGACAGATAAGTGAGGAGTTCGCTTTTCTAACCAACAGTGTAGCTCATGAGATAAGGTTTTTCTCCAGCAGCTTGGGGTTAATTGAATAAAAGTGTACATTTGAAGTCCAGTTCCAATATCGATAAAGGAGACAGTGTTTATTGTGGCATCCATCCATCTATCTATTTATCAACCAATCCCGTTTGTTGATTTTGTAGATAGTGAGAACCTTAAAAGCAAGTTTCTACGGTCGATAAAAATGAAATTGCTTTCGGAAAAATAAGAGAAACTTTCATTTCTCGCATATCGCTTGATTTCAATTTTTGCATTTGTGAGACCTTGTAAAGCCAGTAAGAGGAGTGAACTTCAATTGTTCATCAATCGTGCCTTCTTCTTTCCCCCATCATACTCCATTTTATTTAGTACCTTGTTGCCATGATCTCTGTTCCTTGGGAACTTTGAAGGTGGTAGTGAAGAAGAAGTAGAAGAAGGATAATTGAGGTAGCTCCTTTGGGAACACCTAGTGCAAAGTATTCAATTGCCCAACCAAAAGCCCTTTTGACAAATTAAATGCGCACGGCTATCAAACTACCTCTAGTAGGCAGGAATAAATGCTTGAACTGTGCAAGGGGAAATGATCCGCAGCGGATACGAACATCCGGCCCTACTTGGGATGGAACCAAGAGATCGCACAAGGGGGTGCACTATGCAGTAGCATACAGTAATATCTCATTTTACAGCAACTGGGAAGATATCCAGATCAGCATTGTATTTGACGATACGTACACATGCAAATGTACGTGGATGCACGCATTCATAAATAGATATGCATTAGGCGGTGGTGGCCAAGTGGCTAAGTCAGCAACTTGTGATCTGGGAGTCCAGGATTCGAACTGCTCCATTGCCACCCATATTCCCCGTTTCTGTATTTTCCCACACTGCCTTTGTAGGGCCACGGTCAGTCTTCCTCAATGTTGACTGTACATTTGTATGTTCAATAAATTAGAAAGAAGTAAAAAAGACATTTATTATTTATTACATACAGGCGTACATACATACGAGGGTTGAGCAAAAGGTTGCAGGGTATGCAATACATGTACGAGATGCAGATTACCAGGCAAGGAAAATATGAATTGTAATCCACTGTGGATTGATCGGTATGGAATGAAGTGAACGATGTTCATGTATCCTTGTGGATGAGGCAATTTCAGGTGAGATCAAGACAGGCTTTTGCTCACCCAAAGGGGGAAATTCTCAACAAGTTGCGAATTTATACATTAGGCATACATATATATATCTAGGTGCATCAGAAACTCTGGTTCACAAAATGGTCAGTTTCTCAAACATCTTAGGTCGAATTTTCAGTTTGACTGCTGTGGACCTAAGCAGTTACTAAAATTCCACGCTAAATATCTGTACGGGCTAGGTACGGAGGCACACCATTTGTGTTCGAGGATAAACATGTAGAAAGGAGTTGATATTTCTGCTTGTTATAATTTTAAAAGACAGTATCGGACTGAAGGGAGTGAATTATTCGAGATTACGATTACCGTATGGATAAGCTGGGTTCACTGACCACAGCGTCGCGTCTGAAATAGGTCAAAAATAATTTCGGCAAACACGCAGGATAAGTGATAGAACAGTCCGAGGATAGATATAGATTTTCTGCACGCACACACTAATTCGCCTCAGTAGGTCTTGTTCATTTTTGACCGTCGTGAGGAACCGACAATTACATATTCTCAGGCGTGCGCAGGATGTTACTCCAAACTGCGAGTAGTACCTCATTACACTCCTTCCAGGGAAGACGAACTCTGCATAAGGCGAGCAATGGTGTCTTTATTCCTAGAACTTGGGCAAATATTTTAACGGTTGAAAAGGTTTAGTTCGATTTGCGGCTTTGAAACAACAGTATACATGATTTTGGGGTGTAGCTTTGACCCTTGTTTCAGTCAATCCGGCAAGTTCCGAGTAGCTCTTGAAATTTGTTATCTAGGTATCACTGCTTTTCTGAAGCAGTTTCAAAAGAAAAGCGTGAGTGGTATTTACTTTGTAATATTTTAGCAATTGAAACTTGACTCCGAAATCTGGCACAAAATGTACTTCTAATGTTTTGATTTGAATGTTTGTCTTTCAATCACATCATTTGACGCAACTGCGAATGAAATTAACTCAGTTGAAGTCAAGTCGGTAGTAAGTTTGTACACCCAGCTGGGTGAAGTTTTAGCATTTACACCATACTCGTGGATTCCAATTTTTCAAAATCATGAATGTTAAAACTGAAAGCAAGAAATAGTGCAATTCTGAGGAATTTTTTCTCCTTGTCAATAATTAGATGTGCTAGATATGGAAAAACAGAATTACGATGAGAAGAGGTACATGCAAATAAAAGTTTACAACTTGCGCGTGTGGATGATGTAGATACAGATTTTGAAATTTCATTGTGTAATGGGTGGTGATTGTCTGAGAGTATTTTGGCAGTGAACTTTTCGCATGCTTGCAGGTGTCTGTCTATGATAGAATCGGCCAGTTTATCCCTGCCAATGCCACTACATTTAGGGATGTATTTCAGAGATCTCATCAGTATATAAAAGTCTTTCTTCAACATACCAGGAAAATCACTGGGGAGCAATACAACCAGTGGGGTAGCAGGCATGCATTCACAAATCTAACAATCGGCTTATGGGAAACAAAAAGTAATCTCAATCAGAGTGAGAAGTGTGAGGGCTTTCTAACTTTATAGAATGTGTTTTGAACACGCAATGACCATGATAAATTCTGTGACGCCAAGTTATTTTACTATTTTTGATTTCAGTGCGGGTTCATGATTAGCAGAGAGGGTAAGGAACCTATCTGCGAGGGCTGAATATGGTACATCGGCCAAGAGGGAAGACACAACATCCTGACATTTAGAGGCATTCAGTGAGAGAGAACGGGACAAGAACTAAGTAACAACGTCGTTTAGCTTACTCTGAATTTCGAACGTTTCCTCAGAGGTGGATGCTTTGTAACCTAAAACAACGTCATCTGCTTATTTACAGCCAATGAATGCAGGAAGAATGGGGTTTGTTTGAGACACATTGAAAAGAAAATTTGGGAAAATATTGCATTCTGCAGAACACCAGAAGCAACTGGGAGGGTGGAGAATTTTTGTCGTGGAGGCACGTACAATGCCTCCTATTTGTGAAATAATCGCGGATCAATCTGCTAACGTTTGGATTACCATCATTTCCGATAAGCAGGTTGAGCAATGCTGATCGATCAAGCTGCCGAAAGCGTTTCGTAGTCAAAGAACACCATCCTGACAGTCTTACTTTTCTTATAAAGTGCTGAAATAATTGAATGAACAAGGTATGCAACGGCATCAAGTGTTGAGCGCGAAGAACGATATACAAATTGCTGAACGTCGTCTTCGGCAGACTCAGTGACGACCCACGGTAACAGGCATCTTTCGAATAATTTGAGTATGACTGGCTTTCAGGTGATGGGATGATACTTCCCAGGTTCCTTTTTTGAGACGGGAATTATCTTAGCCAGTCTCCAAACATCAGGGATTTTTCCGTTTATCAGACAGTCATCGAATAGTTTAGACAATGGGACTGTGTCCGCACATATCTTGAGAACCACGGATGATAATTCATCCGGGCCCGATGCTTTATTTAACTTAGTTTTCAGTAGCTGTTTCAGGACTGTGGCGGGTTTGATAGCTTATGTTAGCGTACAGCTGACTAAATCTAGCAGGGTAGTGCACTGTGAAACTGGAATAAACTCGGAATTCAGTCTTTCAACGTCCAGAGTTTGCCTCCTATGTTTATTGTTACTGCCACACAGGTGGTTGATAGCTCACCCCATGCCTCGACAACTAAAGTTTCCCAGGATACTATCGAAGTGCAATTTGTCCAACTGATTTATTTCGGCTTTGATCAAAATTGTAAGCCGCTTGACATGGATTCTTTGACCTTGTTTATAGGCCTGTTCTTTCCGCCTGCGTAGCTGTTTTAGTGGTGGTGATGAATATCTGTCTTTATGGATGAGGATCGTTTCAAGTGGACAACACTGCTTAGGCCAGGAATTAAGTTAGTCCGTAACATGTTCACAGAGGATAGAAGGGTTATGATCGGAAAACGCCCACAAATCTGTGGGGGCGATCATGGATCTTAGCCTTTCTCAGATCAACAATTTCTTTGACTCACTATCTTGGAAGGCCTTCTGAGAAACGTGTGCCGGTTAGTTTTGCTGTATACAGTGGGACATAGTTTTAGGATATAATGATCAGAACTGTTCAGAGGAGAACGTTTCTGGACTTCAAAAAATTGCGGTCTGTTTGTAAAATAGAAATCAAGTTGTGAATTGACTCCGGTAGGAAAATGTATCAAATTTTGTAGACCCAATGTGATAAGGACAGTTACATCATGTCTGTTAAATTCACCAACAAATATACACAAAGGGTTGCCTGTTCCAGATATAATGGAAGCAGAAAAAATGTCAGAAAACCTATTTATATCAGCCGCTGATATTGTGGGCTACAGGTAAAAGTTTCCAAGAAGTACGGAATGAAACCCACTAAAAAAACGTGGCTTATATCCGATGGCGTGGTGACTGATTTCATCCGTTCAGTATTCGTAGATGACAGCAGTTGATTTACTTCAGTTATCACTAACGTAACTTGGATCATCTCCGCCTCGTTTACGGAAACTCGTGGGACGGTCAACCCAATAAGAGTCATATCCATCGAGTAGTATAATTTCATTGGAGATTTCTTCGTTCAGCAACAATTTCTGTGACATATTAATTGCTAGATTTTTGTACTGTTTTCTCCGTGTGACGTCTGCTACCTCCTCGACTTTTCTCAACAGTGAACGAACATTGGCTTTAAAATGAGAGCAATTTGCATTTGACTGCTACAGTGTTGTCGGAGAGCAATTTGCCAACCTGCTCGATTTTTCTTCCTTCTGCCTCTTTGTGTTTGATCATCCGCTTGAGCTTATTTCTCACATTGTTGGAATATTTCACAAAACGAGCAGTTCACGTGATAACAAATAAAAATTTCATAAACTATAAATACACAAAAACGTGCAAATATGACTTTCAAGCTAAATGGAGCGGCCTAATTCAAATTCGAATTTTTATTATGGAAAAAAACTTACAAAGACTTCGCTTATCAAATCCCATAGGGTCTTTACACTTTGGTTCGGAACAAGATTCACAAGATCACAGTTAGTTCATGAAAGTAAAATAGTAATGTAATGTTTTTGACGAGCACAGGAGAATATATTATGTAGTTAGGTGTTGAAACATAATGTTTGTCAGAGCATCATCAACCTGACGCTTGAAAGATACTAATGTT
>UZAN01041101.1:4782-17425 GCA_900618425.1 Echinostoma caproni
CTCACGCGAGGATAGTGGCATCGATTTGCTCCCAGGAGGTTACCTGTCTGGCCTGGAGTATGCAGATGACATAGTGCTTCTAAGTAAAGATCCAGGTAAGTTTCAAGCTTTTTGGGATACTCTGAGTGCTAGTGAATCTAAGTTTGGTAACCATTGTGCATCTTCAAAGTGTAGAATCTTGCTCAAAGACTGGGTTTTTCCAGTATCCAGCCTAACTAATAGGGAAGTGAATAGAGCAAGTGGACACTTATTGGGGTAGCCATATCTCACCTGGTGGACGCATCACACATGAGGTGTTAGCTCGCATAAAGAAGACCCGATTGGCGTTTGAAAACTTGGGACACCTGTGTCGCCGCCACGACATCCGGCTGTCTGTGAACGGTCGAGTGTATGCTGCAGCAGTTCGGCCAGTTCTGCTGCAGAGCGCAGAAACTTGGCCATTAAGGAACCGGGATAGCGATAAACTGTCAGTGTTTGAACACCGCTGTCTACGCAGCGTTACACAAATCTGGTGGGACAGCCGGACGAGCAATGCTGAGGTAGGGCGTAGAGTTTTAATGGTCGCCCACTCGAGCAAGTGGTCGACCTCCATAGATTGCGTTGGTTGGGGCATGTGTAACGCATATAATCAAATAGGTTACCACAGCGTGCGATGTTCGCCGAGGTATTTATTGCGTGGAAAAAGCAAGGGTGATCAAAATGAGACCTGATACGAGGTTATGAAAACGCTAAACAGGAGAGTTAGCCATATATGCCAGAATACACCGTCTGGATAGAGATTTCGGGATATTTTTAATGAATGGTTGAAGACACTGAATGATACGACTGTGTCATAAACATTGGCATTCCCGCATTTTCTAAATTTCTTTGCAGCCCTATTAAACTTAAATTTGCCAATTTATCTTCAATTCTGCCTTCAAATGTCCTCTCTTTCTTCGACTGCTTCATCCAAATTGGTAGCCAAATGCAGCATCCAAAACCGGAGCACGAAATTGCATGTTTAATGATTGTTTAACCTGAATTCGAGTCATCCCGACAGATCACAATATTTATATCAGTAATCGAGTGTAGAACGTGTTTTAGAGGAGATTTTCACTCTGCGTTTTTCGTATCCTATTTGCTGTTCGACCACTCACTAGACTCACCAAACTTCCGGTTGTCGTACAGGAAATTCTTAAGCGGTGTAAGTAATAAGAATTGTCTTGAATATAGGAATGCTAGAATCCGTACTGTAGTACTCAAAACTGGATTGACTTCAACCCGGACTACCGACACCAATGGAATATACGGAGAATTGGTAGCATCAAGCGCTTATGTTTATTCATAGAAACAGAGCATGTTTTATAGAAAGCAATAGGTCATGTCATTGGGTAAAGGACCATCGTCCAATCACGTAATCGTTTGCGCAGACGCATTGCATGTACTCACACTGATACAATGTTCGCCCGGTGCACCATTAGTCCAGTTTCGTGAACTTTGATTGGGTGTCATGAAGCTGTACCTGGTCGTACTTGGAATACGGTCGCGTAGGTCTGGATCACCACAGACGGACAACGGTGTGAGATTGGCGAAATTCTATCGGATGATCAGACTGCATTTTTGGTTCAGTTGCTGGAGTGGTTACATTGCTTTTTACCGCACTAGTAATGGAGAGAATTATTTTTTTCTTCTGGAATCAACACCAAAATGTGAAGTAGTCTCTCTGGAAATGGCTACCGACAACAACAACATTCTGGAGTGTCTTCAGACTACTTTTTTATCTTTAACCAGTTGAGCAATGAATGCTTTTAAAAATACGATGGAAGGTGAATATGCGTTTCCAAAATCCCGGAAAAATATAAACTGGCTTTTGTAGGCATATTGCGAGGCACTATTATCAGAGAAATTTAGTGGAGATATCAGCTGCAGAAGAATCTAGCACCTGTATGAGGTTCAACCAAAAAGTGTGATAACAGTAAAACAGTCTTTAGGAACACCACAATGATCGTGTACAAATAGAGCTCCAGCTGAAACTATCAATCGTAAAATTCTCACATAAACAGGTTTACAAGAGGGCAATATGATCTCACTTTCGGTACTCGGTTTGCTTTAACATTACCCAGCACAATAGCAAGCGAAGTGTACTTACGGCTTGATGCATTTATTTCGCCTAACTGTAAATCAGGTTTACGGTTATTGTGATGCATTCAGTAACATTTCTGTCGTATTTCCTAGCTACACGTTATGAAATCACAACGCGTTTCCAAAACGGTAAGAATATCAGCAAATTGGCATTCAAACAACAAAATGTCTTCAGAATTCCTACAAGCATACAGCATAATTACCGTAGATGCGGTAGAGGTGCGTTTCCTGTAGCTACACAATTAAATCCTTTAACCACTCGGAATTCCATGTGAATCCGATAACCGCTTCTTGGTGCGTGCAACCTACTCACAAGTGTGGGTAGTATATCACGACACAGAAGTGGTGTTCGTGAATTCCAATATTTGTAGTTAATTTGTGCAGATTTCAGAATTATATTGTATGTTTTCTATTGATGTCTACTTTGAAGATATTCTGATGGTTATTAATATTATTCAATAATAAAGAAAAGTAATTCCTTTCAAATGCGGAAACCGTAGACATAAATGCTACAGGAAATCTTACAGATAATCGTTCTCGAATTCCGATGACAGAGCTGAAATCTTTTGCACAGTGTTTTATTTTTTCATCTCAATGAATGAAGCATGGCATGTGCAAATGCGTGATTACATTCGTCAACTCGGTTCAAATGGGTTTTCTAAGTGTGCATTTCCCTCTCTTTCTCTCTCTCGTGTTCATGATTGATTCAATTAGAAATTCTGCTCTCCCGGTTTGGGAAATTGTGGTTCAGCAGAATGCCGGAAACTTTAATGAAAATCTCCAATGAATAAGATTGTGTTCACACAATTTTTGAATGAATTTGTTCATCTAGGCATGAAGGATGTTTAAAATGAGAAATGACAATCTTATTTTCCAAAAAGCTAACTTATGTCTTAAATTATTTCTAAATTTATCAAGTGACACCTGTGAGTATGTGATACATTACTTTGGATTCGCTTTACTTTATAAGTTCCTGTTCGACAACTAGGCAAAAAATCTTTGCAAGAAATCGACTTGCAGTAAGTTTGCACTGATTTACTGCAAAAATTATTGATACGCAGTTAGGATGAATAAATTCTCAAATTACCAAGTCCAATTCGGTCCGGTGTGATAGTGATACGGAACAGATTATCGTATTCGTGTCTAACGAAGAACATCAGGGTTTGTTTATTCAAGACACCGATATATGTATAAATTGTTGATGCAAAGTTAACTTAGATCCAATAGTTTATGTGATTATCAAATTCACCGCAGCATTTATCTTAACATGTAGAATAAGTAAAGACATCATAATAATGATGAATCGATCTAAGTACGTTGAATGTGCCGTACACTTTTTGTAGCGTCTGTAAATTCTCAGCTATGTTGTTCAGTGTTTTGAGTACAAAAATCTAGACTTCCAAAATACAGTCACAAAGCGGATATAACAAAAAGGATCTGGTAATCGTGAAGAACCTCAGATCATCGATTATAAAGTTTGCAGGATGTTTCTTAGGCCGGACTGAGATTCAGAAATCTCATACCTTTCCAAGACCCTCTGTTTTGACGAGGTCAACTAAATAAAGAACAAAACACTGAAAATGTGGACGATTTAATTCCGGAATAATTTCGCGGCATCTCAGCTAGTGCTTACCACAGAAAAAAATAGTTAACATATCACAGATGATGATAACCTCACATAGTAATATTTCACTCTTTTGACTAAGTGGTTCCCACGACAGCACCGGAATGATGTAGGCCTTCTTCAGTTGAGACAACAGGAGCTTTCGGTGCTGAATTGCTATGGTATCTGCAAATTTTAGCAGCCGGTCATACGGAGTTGTGAAATTAATCCGAAAAGAAGCCCCTTGATCGGCCTGGTGGCCAGTCTGCAGCACGCAGTGAGCAATTATTGACACAGGAGTTCTATGTGACCGGCTTGGCGGACTGGATATTTTTACAGATATTGACCAAACTCGTGCAACATCCTGATTTTCATGACATTTGTTCCTCTCAATGCTTAGTTTTTCCAGCCTCATTCACAGGATTGAACATGACATTGCCCCACATCATAGGCAACATACCTGATATAATACCCACTTATGTCTTTGTTTCTATTAGCCACATGCCATTAAAATGTACGATTTCGCGATTTTGACGATGGTTGAGTGTGAATCAGTTGTAAAATAACAAAATCACAGTACAAACTTAACTATATTTCATCAATTAAAATGATTTATAGACTTCACACAAATATTGCACTTTCATCTCCTCCATGTTTCATTTGCTCTTCTTCCTTTTTGAGCACTGCAGGTAGTCGCTTTAGCATTGAGTTCACCAAGTTGACTGACAAACAGAATTTTCCAGTTTCCTCTAATACAACGAACACCCTAACCACTGACCACCAATGTCGAGGTAGCTAACTTATCCCTGTTTCTGATACACGGAAAACTTTTTTTATTAATTTAAAATCCCCGCTGCTGCTCGGTAATTGAACAAACTTGACATCGAGCTTGACCTCTCCAGAGACTGCATAAATGTGATTTTTGCTACGAACCTCAAGCAAGAAGAAATACCAGCCTTCATCTGTGAAATGTATGCAAATGTATTTGAAGAACAGCAGTTACCGAAAACCTCCATTATCAATACAAAACATTTTGCGATATCCAGCTTGGTGTGTGCAGGAGACCAATAACAAGGCGCTCGGTAGTTATTTCGAACTTACTCGTCAGGCGGGATGAATATTTGCTTTGTTTTGACAGGTAAAACGAAATTCACTAGAAAACTAGGTTAGTGGATCAGGTTTCAAGGCATACTGAATTACTCATTGGCCACCAGTGAGATAAGCCCATTGCCAAACGGACGGGTGACGCGATTTGAATTTGTTGATAAAATCAATACATGCCATGCTTTGTTGGGCGTTCCATAACGGCTTTATATCACGTGGCCTCAGCTGCACATTAAATTGAGCCATCATTTTCCAAAGGAAGGCGTGAGGAAAAAACGGCTGATCATCCCGGACTATCCTCCAGATTGGTTTTATGCAACTCTTCCCTACTGCAATCAGATACAACCATTGTCTTGCATTGATATGATCGGTTTTCTCCCTCTCGGTTTATGCTTTGATGGATACATTTTATTGAATATGCAAAAAACTGGACTTATGTTCACATAGAAGCACTTCCTCAAGACAACAGTTGAGTCATCGGATTTATGTGCCGCTCGATTGAGTTGCCGCTAGGCTTCAATTATATGTTAAAATCTTTTGAATGTTTTATTCCGGTTTGGGCATGGTGACACTATAAGACGCTTACTCACCGAGCCGCACACCCCAAGGTCAACGTTTATGTTTCTTGGACTACGTTTTTAGTTCTTTCAGTATTGTGGATAATGTGTGAATAGTTTATGGTCAAATAATGTATCAATTTATTTAATCCAGAATATTTTCGTTAGTTTGCTGATTTACTGTGCACTAAATGCAAAAAGATAAGCAACTTAAAATACGTTTGTTCAACTTAATAAACGCTCTCATGGAACAGGTATCACTTATTAAAATGAATGAACTCCCATGGTGCTTTGCTTAAAATATTTTCGAAATCTCAGCTGTAACTTCCAAACTACTACAAATTTTATCGCAACACTCAAGATCACGCAAATTCAAACGGTGGTAGGAGGGAAATAAGAACATGGATGTTGAAGATAAAATAAGAAATAAATACACCTAACCCATAGCCATCAATATACTAGTATAATATTGGAGACTGAAATGTATTTCCAAAATGACAGTAATGTTGCACGAGTTTTTTCAGCACCTGTATAACCCTTGATCTTATCCGTTCTAGTTCAATACACGCTGATATGTGTTCGGCCACTCGGGTAAGCAGCAGTCCCTCCATTCTACCCACGTAGCTGGCTCCGCACTTAGAAATGAATAGATAACGTGCGATTTGGCGGACAGGGGGAGTAGTGTTTTCACCAAGGTTGTGAAGGAAACAACCGAATTTGTTGCAGAGCATGTCGTCAGTCGTCAACAGCCGTCTGCATATATAGTTGGCCTTTGAACGGTAGCCGGGGGAAGGATTTCATCCAAAACCATAAATGTAACTTTCTATCACTTCGCAAATCCGACTTCACTTCACCGAGTCACAAAATTAATTTGATGCGGAAAATGAACGATTCTTTCATACTGGTCAAGTCGATCTGAAATTTTTGCCTCACGAATTTAGGATCCAAATAGGGCATCGATAACTCTGCCATATGCAATTCACTTGAGCTTGCTTTCTAAGAGCTAAGAGTAAGACTTATGTGTAGCCGAGTTGATAATTCTACTTCGGCTTGGCTGCTTTGAGATGATTTATTGAGTTGGCAATCGAGAAGTATGTCACCATTTTCTAGAATAGAATTACGTGAATCCTTACCAGAATACCATTGCGGTGGTTTCAATGATACTCCGTACACAAATTTATCTAGTCTAAAACCGTGAATGTGGTAATATTCCTAGACTGTACCGTTTATCCTGTATGGTTTGCTTTTCGTTTTCAACCAGACGTAGATCCACTTGACGTAATCCACGAATAACAATAACTGAGCATAGGGTAAATCATCTTCATCGTACTGTACACTATTTTATACCACGAACAAAGAACAGGGAAGGAAAATGTTTTAGGGTAAACAGTTTAGAAAAAAATGTGTTGCACTCCTTTGGTAATCTCATCAAAAAGCCTCCTTGTTCTAAACATGTCTTCACTATTTTTTCTAAAATCTTTCCCATGGATCCCTACATGGCTGATAGAAACTCATTATAAGTGGTTACAATCTTATCTTTCAGTGCATCTATTATTTCCGGTTTCAAATAATAAACTTTTCGTTACACAACAAGAATTCGAGTGGCCTGATGTCTAACGCTGTCGGAAGCCAATCAATAAAATCGCATCTTCCAAATCATCAATACAGCTTAGTCAGATCATTTTCTCACAATCACAGTACACTGTGGTGGCGCTTAATTGTGTTTAAATAATTCTTATTATATTCAAATATTGACGAATTCCTTTTATTTGACCGATAAGCCAGTCCTTTTTAATGTGGGATACCTGTGGTGATCTAACGCTCCAAGATAACGACAGACAAGGAACTATGCGTTACAGTTTCAGGACAACGAATCAGAGGCTAATGCTCTAGACCAATCAAAACCAATGTGGCACAAATATAAATGTTGTGACGAGAAGAGCACAGACGGCGGAGATTTTGAATTCGGCCGTGAAATCATTCATCACCAATCGCACCTTGATTATTTTCAAGGGTGTAAATGCTAATTCACTCGAGCACTTTTATAAAATTTCTGCTATCGTAAAAACCGCACATTAGGTGAATTATGCGTATACAGTGAGAAATAAGTTCAAGCGAATCATCAAAATAGCAAGTTGGCAGATGAAGTAAAAACCGGGCAGGTTGGTAAGTTGGCCTCGGACGGTGTATTGACAGAGTAATGCGAATTCCCCTCATTTTAACGAGCAGTACTCGTTCTCTGTTGCGAAAATTAGTTGAAGTAGCTGACATCACCCGAAGAAAAAAGCGAAAAAGCCTTGTTGTGATTATGCAAGAAGAAATGCCCAGTGAAATTGTACACCTAGATAGTTCAAATTTGTATCTGGCTGACCGTCACACGGTAGTCCGTAAATGAGGTGTTGTCAGCTATTTCAAATGTAACTGAAGCAAATCAGCTTCCTCGGTCTATTATTAAAATTATGTGCTACACCATTCAACGTAGGCCTTATATTTTGAGTGAGTTTCATAGCCTGTTTCTCGGAAAAAATAACCTCCTATATCAACATCTGATCTTAATAAATTTAATGGAATTTTTTCTGCTTCAATGATAGCACGAACATGTGAGCTTTTGTGCCTTTTTATTGGTGATTTTAACAGATTCAGGATGCAATTGGTAATTGAATCACTGCATCTTCAGTGTGTCCGACTGTGAGCACTAAGTGTAACTGATGTACAATGTTAAGAGGACAAACGAGGACAATGAGGCAAAGAAATGGTTCATCGGAGAACCAAAAAAGGTATGGTGATTCAGGTCTACGTGATGACGTCTACCGTGGAGCGACGCGTTACAGTTTCAGGACATTGGCGACCAATCAAGTTCGAATGCTGACGTCAATGAAACGTGCATAGCTTCTGAATACACGTCATTCGTGGATGGTGCCAGCCAATCCTAGACAGTGAAGACAGAAGCAAGATTATGCAAGCAGTGCTGCAATCCAATTGGTGGATGCTCAGGTAGCCAATAATCTCCCTTTGTATATATTATTTAATCACCTTCATTTCTTCCAATAAACGAACTACTGCTTTCTATCATTTCCGTGGCCTTTTCCTCGCGTCTCGTTCTCGTGAGACATTGTGAACTCGTACGATTGTGGTCCAGTGCTTCTGAGGTCCGGTCCGTGATAGCTGATTATCGATTCGGGTCCTGTGATTCATATTGCGTGGTTGGCGTTCCGAAATCCGTGCGTATTACTACGACGACTACAATCATTACAAAAGGTTAGGAGCTTTGGTTGTTGTAATAGAATTTTTAATGTATCCTGATCAGACCCCATCTGGTCATCTGTTCATTGACTTCCTCCAATTTGGTTTATTCAGTGTTGCGCGCTTGGAACTGTCTTCATCTTCAAGGATAGGCTTTCTTCAATGTCTTTTCAACAGTTGCGCAGACGGGAAAGAACAGGCCCAATAAAATGAACTGAGAATCTCATCAAATCATCTAAATAAATTCTGCATAGATACCGTACACAGATATGGTAGCACATGGAGAGCTATAAAACACCTGTGTGGCAGTAACAATTAATAAAAAAAGGGAAAATTTCGATATTGAAACACTCACTTGCGAGCTTAGCTCAGCATAGAAATGTACAACTCTGCCAGACTCCGACAGTTATACGCTACTAAGAACTATCGAACCCTCGATGGTCCTGTGACATCTAGGGAAAATAAGGATAAACAAAGCCTCTCGTCCGGATGAATTATCACCCGTAATTGAGGTATGTGAGGACACATTATCGGTTCAAAGAGTTTCTGGCGAGTGTAAAAATTCCAGACATTGCCAAACTGGTCAAGATGCCTCCCGTCCCCATTGAGGACCCTGGGAAATAATGTCGCATAGCCTGCCCTCCAATCAATTTTCAATGATCACTGAATCTGCCAATGATGAAGTACTCCATTTCGCCTGTTCGCCGAGCTTGGCAATTTGTTTGCAAACGTTCCATCACCAGCCGAAGTGACATCATCAGTACTTGTGAAGTGGCAGTGTTCTGTCTGTACCCGTTCGTTTATATATGCGTTCTTCTCCACCGGCTATTTTCGTCCCCTGTTCTCACTGTGTTCGACTCGGTCCGCCGTTGAACTGTTGCGAGCGGGTGGGGGTGGGAGGGGAGGAAGTTGTCCTTTCGTCCCGATTGCGGTTTCCGTCCGTTCTCAGGTCACGGTGTGACCTTTGTTGGGTCAATTGCATTCAGTTGCATTCAGTTGCATTGGCGTGTGCACGTGATCCAGTTCGATGTGCCTGTTTACTGAGTTGATTGAAGAGTGCCAGGCCTCGAGAAATTCTCTGGCGTGTTTTGACCGGGCTTGGTCGATAATTCTCACTGATTCGAAGTCAAATTGATGTCCTTCTTGATTTTCGTGGAGGGAAATCAACGATGGTGGGTCATGCCTCCTGACTGCCGATTGGTGTTCACGGATCCTTGTTGACAGTTTTCTCCCAGTTTGTCGTGAGTGTGAACGTTTCAAACTTCGCTCATTGACGGATAACCAATTCAAGTGCCTCATTTTCATCCGAGCACTGCAGAATCCAGAAGATGCCGACATATGTACCCGTTAACTAGCCAGACTGGATCAAGACCCGGATATGAACCTGAATTCTCTCATGGACGGGTGCAAACATCTTCGCTCCCCGAAACATGACACTGCGCTAATCGCACAGAAGACTTCCATAAGTGACGTTCATTCAATGCATTGCCCAAAGAATCAGCCAGCTGTGAAAAACTTCAAATCCGTGAAACGCCCCACAAGTACACCGCCCTCTGCCTGTTGTTAGTGTGACAAATTACATTTTGTACGTTTTTATCCATTCAAAAAGCACATTTGTCAAAATTGTAATAAACGGGGTCATAAGGAAGAATGCTGCTGGTCAACCAAATACACTCAAACCAAGCAGAAGCAAGAGGTTCACAGAAAGTCCGACAAACAATTCTCAGAAGCATGCTTAATTGTTGCGGTTTTTAACCAGATTGCCAGCCAAAGTCAAAATTCTTTACTATGCTCATCAATGGTAAACCAGCCAAACTGCAGTTGGACACAGCCTCAGACATCACTCTAATCTCCAGAGGCACATGGAACCGCATCGGGAAGCCAAAAGTTATTCCATTCACCAAAAGATCGGAAAATACTTCAGGAGGTGAGCTGAGACTGACTGGTGAAATCAACTGTAACATTTCGTTCCGAGGCATAAAGGAACATGTTATCTGACCGATCGACCGAACCTGAATCTCCTTGGTCTCGATGTTCCCATGAACAAAGTATGCCAGCAAGTCCGAATGCAGAACAGTTATTCATCCTCGATTGTAAACATGATACCATCGCTGAAACAGAAATCTTCATCTGTATTCCAGGAAGGCTTTGGTCATTGCATAAAGTTCCGTACCTCACTTTCACTGAAACCAGATTCCGAGCCAGTGTTTAAGTCCAAACGCCTGGTACCCTACGCCGCCATCGAATCAGTCAACGCTGAACTAGATCGATTGCAACAATCTGATGTCATCAAGCCGGTCCTTTACTCATCATGGGCAGCTTTTATTGTGGTCGCCAAAAACCTCAATGGCAAGGTGCGCATTTGTACTACTTTCTCAGCGGGTCTGAACACCTAACTAGAAGACCGTCAATATTCAATTTTAATACCGCAAGAGTTCTTTGCAAAACTGAACACAAAACTGGATACATACTGTGTTACTTCGGAAAATTAGACATAAGCGGACTGCAAGGGAAAGCATCTGAGTTCGTCTGGCAGCAAGCCGATGACAGGTATGTAGTGGAAGGTGTGTGAAAAATAATTAAGGAGAACTTACTTGCATTGCAGGATGAATTCGCACCTCTGATACTATGGAGGTCTCTCGGTAAGTCACCTTGATGTAAGGCTTCCATTGGTAAGGCAATACGTCGTCGTAATGCCAGCTGGCAACGATCGGGAGGTAGGGTCGCGTAACATAGAATACAGAAACGAGGCTGTTCTCATTGTTCGAAGCGCGAAGCGCAACTATGAGCTAAATCTAGCTAAAAATGCAAAGGCAAAGCCCAAAAAGTTACGTGAAGTCAAAGAAGATGCTTAAGGATGCAATAGGTGCCCTTAACCTAGAAGGTGACATCATTGCCACAACTGACTAGTATAGGACCATAGTACTGGGGAGATACTTTGGTAGTGTGCTCAAGGAGGACGGAGGGTTGGCTATTTCGCCTGGAGGAGGTCAACAGATACTGTCTATGGAGGAACCAATCGTGACACCAGAGGCTATGCGCAAGGTACTGGGAGAACTTAACTTAAACAAAGCGCCCGGACCAGACGGGATTCATCCAGCTATCCCTAAACCATTAGCTGATGTCCTCACTACACCGGTGAGCCTGCTCTTCCAAGTATCACTAGCGGAAGGATTTCAAACTAGTGATTGGAAGACAGCTACTGTGGTAGCTATACACAAGGGTGGGTAGAATTCCGACATAAGAAACTACAGACCATTAAGCCTAACCAGCATCCTTTGCAAATGCACGAAAAATCTGAGTAGGGAGCACGTATGTAAGCATCTATTGCGTTATACCCTACTAAGAGGGGCGCAGCATGGATTCTTAAAGCATAGATCCTGTTTCACCAACCTTCTGTGCTACCTGGACGAAGTCACAGAAAAGCCAGGTGAGGGCCTCACCATTGAGGTTTTCTACCCCGATTTTAGCAAAGGTTTCGACCCTGTGAACCACAGATTGCTTCTTCACAAAATCAGAAGCTTTGGGCTGGAAGGCAATCTGCATAGATGGTTAACCGCTTTTCTCATAAATAGAATAGGGTAAGGAAGGCCAGTTTTCAGGTTATTCGATTGACCAGTGGAGTGCCTCAAGGTTCGGTTCTCGGACCGCTACTCTTCCTTTTGTTCATCAATAACTTAGCAGGGTTAAAGAACTCAGATTGCTTCGTCTTCGCAGATGACGTGAAGGTGGTGGGATCATTTGGCAGGCCTAACTTAGCGAGGGAAATTGGTCAAATAAGTGGGACTTGGTGCTGAATGCGAGCAAGTTTAAGTTATTGTCCAAGGCACAGGATCAGTTGGTAGCTGTAAGTACGTGAGGCGTTTTCGAAGTTGAACCTGTAAAAACAGTCAAGGATCTTGGGGTAGTAATGATTTTGGATGTCAGTTGGGGCAACCAATGTGAAATCGCAGCTCACAAGGCAAAGGGAGAACTTTTCCGGTTTAGGTCGGCTCTATGTTGTTGAAAATCTGGA
>UZAN01041101.1:18502-33761 GCA_900618425.1 Echinostoma caproni
AAACCAAAGAATTCCAATTCTGGTGAGCTGAACATGCATTTGGAGGCGCGAATTGACACGTTCTTTTGGGCGAACCGCTCCAGTAGTTTGAGAAGTCTATCGTCATGCTCGGCCTTCGTTGTGCCAAATACAATGACGTCAGCCTGGTACGCTAACACGTCATCGAGTCCACGGATGACTCGTTTGGTAGTTTAGCTGAAGCCTCAGGGAACGCCGAGTTCCTCAACATGCAGTAGAGGTCAAGGCCGCCAGCAGTAAGAAATAGGGCTGACTGATTCTGTGTACCATCTTTGCGGATGCTGCACCACAGCTCGAACCGTTCGATGCGTTCCTCGATCTCGAATGGACTTGCTTGCAGGTTTAGTTGCTCAATCGTTGGGAGCTCCATCACGTGATGCCAATTTGTAATGATTGTAGTCGTTGTAGTAATACGCACGGATTTCGGAACGCCAACCACGCAATATGAATCACAGGACCCGAATCGATAATCAGCTATCACGGACCGGACCTCAGAAGCACTGGACCACAATCGTACGAGTTCACAATGTCTCACGAGAACGAGACGCGAGGAAAAGGCCACGGAAATGATAGAAAGCAGTAGTTCGTTTATTGGAAGAAATGAAGGTGATTAAATAATATATACAAAGGGAGATTATTGGCTACCTGAGCATCCACCAATTGGATTGCAGCACTGCTTGCATAATCTTGCTTCTGTCTTCACTGTCTAGGATTGGCTGGCACCATCCACGAATGACGTGTATTCAGAAGCTATGCACGTTTCATTGACGTCAGCATTCGAACTTGATTGGTCGCCAATGTCCTGAAACTGCTTTGCGTCGCTCCAGGGTAGGCACCATCGAGTAGGCCTGGATCACCACACTCACACAATGTGCAATGCAGGCGAGATACTTGAAATTTTATCCGACGAGCTGGATTTGATGCCCAGAAATTTCCACTTGCAAAACGTGCAGCGCTTCTGGTGGTTATTTTCAATGGAAGCAATTATAATGAATTTGAACTGACCATCGTTCAGACTTCACCTCCATGCAGAATGCTGAGTTCTTCCGGTCAATCGAAAGGAATGGACTCCGGTTTCCCTCGTATTAGAGCTCGTCATCAATGCATGTTCAGGGTGCAGCCCGGGATTTGAAATTAGGAATTTTGCATGAATGTACGACGGATTATTGTACCATGATTTATTTCGCATACATTCTCACTTCAGACATGTGTGAAATAACAAAAGTGAAAAATGATACAATTGATAATTCCGTACAATTCAACCGGTCCGTGCTCGGGAGATAACTGATCGCTTTACACCAACGAACCAACAGCTTAAAACCGTCTTTTTGCGTAGATCCTACCAGTTACAACTAAAAGAGCGGCAATAATCGTAACTGATCGTTTTCCTAACACCTCGATTCCGTTGCAAAGTAACTGGGACAGGCACCTCTCACAACTGTTGTGACCTATTTCCAATTCCGGATGCATCTACGCGTGTTATTCTCTCAAAGCGTTGCACAGACCCAATCGATCAATGAAGCATCTTTAAAAACCCAGTGCTGTTGATTGTTATATTTCGTTCCCCTGTGCTGTTTGATCTTTTGAACCGAGACGCAATACTTGCTTTTGTGAAGCTTGATGCAAAAACTAGACGTCGGATAAAGTCCATCTGCAACTGAACAGGACCAGGTGTCAAAGAGAGACACGGTTGACTTTCTCTACGTTCAACAACACGTCCGAATGCTTGTTTTAGCACACCGTGTTGTATGTGGGAACAGAGGGGTCAAATTCCACTAATTTGAGTATCCACGACACTATCAAAAGTTATTTTTTTCACCCAGAGAAGGTTAGTCATCTCACCAGCCCATGGACATTCGACTTAAATTCAAAATGAAATCGGTGGACCATGCAGGCACGACAGAAGAACGAGTGTGGGATTATTTACGTATCCAGCACCGGTTTGTCAACAAGCCCGGAGTAGATATTGTGAAAGCGCTGGCCCAATTTCAATAAGAGAATCACAGGTCTATTCATGGATTAAGGTTGTTCCATAACAATGACAGAGGTGCTGATCAGAAAAAAACAAATTAAAATAAAATTTATCATGCATACCCCTCTGATTCAACAAATGCTAAAAGTGGCTGAATAGTTTCTCGTAAATGCTCGCTACGTGACGATCTATTTGAACAAGGTTACGTCGGTTTGACGTATTCTGATTTTCAATAATACTCTTTTTCATAGATTCTTCATCAGTTTGATAATATGAGCTATTGTGGAGGACTAAGTCAGTGACATAACTTCGGATTTTTCCTATAGCATCTTAGCGTCACTGGACTATTGTTTACTGGTGAATTACGTCAGCACCTCGGTAACCACTGTAGGTTTACTATATTGGCATGATAACAGTGAATGTCTGTTCAGTACCGTAAGCAGTAAAACACGTGATAAGTGAAAAAAGCTGGTTCTCCATTGAATATTGTTCAAGTGACACGTTTGCGAATTGTGATCGTGGCCGGTCAAGTGTAAACAATTTTACCTGTATCATCAAACCCCGTTTCACCATTGACGGATTCGAAATTATTCTGTACAGTTTGCATTCCATTCGAATTTTAACATCTAGCCTTCAGGTTCATTCCACAATCATAGGCTACATGAGATAATGATGGTTTGGTATCCTTCATTTTTGCAGACAAACAGTTTTGCACGGCAACTGGTTTTCATCTAAAAAATTGGTAACTAGCTTTCATAAAGTAAAATTCCACTGAAAACGTTTCCAGTATGATTACGTTCAACCTTTTGCCCCCACGTTTGGTCCCAGTTGAACCTAGCTAATGCTTTTTATAACTCCCTCAAAGTCACATTGCAACGCTGTTTCTCCTTATTCTGGGACATCTGATCGATTTCCGATTTTCTGTGTTTACCGGATCGAACATTTGTCCTGATGCACTATCCGAATGTTCCCTCAACTATTTATTATTCAAACGGTGCATATCAAACAGCGGTGGATTATATTTATAAAACAATGTTTGATACACTAAATTCACTTTCAGCATTTCCGAAGAATATATTAAAACATTTTCTAGACGTTTCTATCCTTCGAAGAGGACAAAAGGTCTATTTACAACTTAACCGAAAACTGAAATGTGTGACATAATCAATCGACATTCTCACGCGTAACCCGTTGAAGTTTGACCACAAAACATCGGTGCTGTGCAGGCGGACCGCAGGATACTGAAGAATACCCATGAACTAAATGATCAGTTAAGTATTTAATCCTAACAAGCACACGATATGGTACCCTTTCTTCAGTTCTGTAGTTATTAATTTTTCATATCTCTATCTTTTTTACCTTCTATATATATAAAACCGGCTTGCGGAGAAGCAGGGTGCCAACGCAAAAATAATAATAACTATAACAGTAACGGGAGGGGAGGCTGGGATGCAGAACATAGGAAAAGAAGACGGAACTGTTAAAATGAAAAATAACAAATTAATGGATCGACAATTGTTTTGTGTTTCACCGTACACTTTTTGAAATATTTTGTGTACCCGCTATTACCCCCTTTTGTAATAATTTTATAATAATAATAATAATATTATTACGTTTTTCACTTCCGTTTCCGTACATTGTTCATACACATGCAAAATCGAATATGCAAAGGCTGTCTGGAGAAATACGAAAATTAGAACGATAAGCGGCGGTGGCAGGGGTCGAATTCAGGACCTCCAGACTACTATATAAATTACTTGACCACTCGATCATGGTGTGGGACTTGTCAAATTTGTTGCCGGTACATATTCTACATATGGTTACGAAATTTACGAATGAAAAACCTGTAGAATTGGGAACCTAACAGAATACAATTTTAGTTTAAGAAATAGTGCCATTTTTCAGGTTCTTTAGCTGAGGTATGCTTTCATACAGGAATTGTAAATGGCCATAATGAACGCTGCATTAAATCTATCAGTTCTACCAGCACTTTCTTTTGGTTCAGCTTTCAAATAAGAGCTTGCTTTTACTTAAGAAGTTCAATGAGGATTTTTCACTAAAATAATCAGGATTACCCCATCCAGAAATTTTCCGCATTAGGCGAACATCTTTAGCACACTTAAAAATTGAAGGGTTTTCTTGAAGTTGATTGACAGGTTTTCATACCAGTTCAGGCCACAAAAAGCTTTTACCCGACCAATGGTTAGTCGTTTGAAATGGAATTTCACCTTCTTCGGTCGAATCACTCGATAGAATCCTCAGATATGCAATCTGCCTTGAAATAAATTACTTCAATTTATTTTAGGCAATATATATATATATTAGTGGCCGATTGTGATGCACCAAAATATTTTCTTTATGATCAAATGGAGTTTCATTATATTTATCACTTGTATTATTGCTTTAGGTATGGACAATAATTTCTCTCGTATACCTCGATCTACGTAGTGCCTGACCTTGGGTGCCAAGATTAAACGATCTCAACATGAAAACCGTAAACTTTGTCAAGTATGACAATGCAATATTTTCTAATAGGAATGACTCAAGAATTATCCCAAATTATTTCCATAAACCCTGGCCATCTCGGTTATTTGGTATGGGACAATATTTTGTCTAATATATAATCCATTATAGCAACTCTATTGGATAACTAAATGAAATTCTTTCACAACCCGGAGATATTGCATTAAATAAGGTTTCATAATAATAATGCATGTTTGACATCTAACTCACTGAATTCGAGAAATACCACTTCAATCAAAGTCAACCTTGAAATCAAGATATTTTTTACACAGCTTTGAATGTTTGTATTGTTGTCACTATAATGAAGCAAGCAGCGCTCAAAACCAAACGTTCCCGTTATCTCAGTGAAGAAGACAGAAACGGAATAGCACGAGCACACAAGCTGGAATTTTCGATGTCACATATTGCCCAATGCTTTAACGTTACCAAAAGCACAATTTACAGGATAATCCACGGGAAAACAACAAACAGAACAGCTTGTGGAGGCCGTAAACCGAGTACATCCAAACAGGAGTACGACCTGATTCATATTACTCTGATAAAACATTGCAGAAAATCGTTGTCGTCTATCCATTCATACTCCCTTCTGCAAAAATGAGGNAGGTTTTAGCTGACGTCAAGTCAGCATTGAATGCGCAGCAAAGGCAGGCGCGAAGTGATTTTGTCTGAGAATTCAAATCTCGACGTGCGTCATTTTGGCGATCGGTTTATTTCGCCGACGAGTGCATGGTGTGCGACGAGCCTTGTGAGGCTCATAAAAAAGTAATTCGTGGTGAGAATTTCCCAAAAGAACTTATTCCACCAAATTAAAGAGTTTCTCATCCGTCAAGATTACTCATCTTGGCAAAGATGAAACATCGTCAGTCTTGTCGGTGGACATCAATCAAAGGCACTAACAATTGTGGGAAATTTGCATCAGTAATTACGAAAATGTTTCCAGAATTTCATGAAAAAATCGTCTGGAAAAGTTATCGTTTTTCAGGATAACGCTCCGTATCATGTTTCTTGAGAGAATAGTGAATTTATTTAGTTAAGGATTCTGGTTCACTTATTATTTGCTTTTAGAATTCAGAAAAGATGAGTGACTCCAAGGTTCAGTTCACGCAACTTCCCCCTAATAGCCCGGATCTCAAAGTGATTGAAAATCTGTTTTCTGTTTTGAAGGGAGAGGTCAACATGCTACCTAAACATTGAACATTGGAGGCAAAAGTGCGATACGTAATGGAGCACAACAGAGAAAATGACTTCATAACGAAGTTGGTGGATTCGATGCCGAAGAGACTGGAAAAGTCCTAAAGAACAAAGGCAGACCAATCGACTATTAGTGTACACAAACTTTACACCTCAATTATTATTATCAATGTTAATTTATTGTAAATAAAAACTGTTCCATACTTTTTAGTTACCTCTGAACTCATCATGGTCTAGGTCAACCACTACTGACGAAATGGGAGTATTCGGTACATTCTAAACTATTCCATCTTCTGAGTATAAACGAATCACGAAAATCACGTCTATAGAGACTCACCAAGACTTGTTTATTATTATTTGGTAAAAAAATTTACTTCAGTATAAATGCTGTTGCCTATACGAACCGACAAGTGTTTCACAGTTTCAGTTTCGATTAGACCTATATATATATAAACTTCTGTCATGGGATTATGACTTTTTCTTTACCCTTCAAACGAAGTCTTAATGATAGTACTAATAATTGGTTGGAGTTATGGGGTATTTAAATCCTAGAAAGATTGCAATGAATTATTGTAGGAAACAATGAGTTTGTAAAAAAAAGTAAAAAATGTGCACATTCATCCTCAAATCATATATATATATATATGTGTAAATAAAAAGTCATAATCCTGTGATAAATGTTTAACCGCATGGACTACGTCGACTTGTCACTTCCATTCCAAAACGATGTGCAACCCACATGCTATAGTGATACTGGAGAATTTACATAATGACTACTAATGAGTAGCGGTACTCTTAACCAACGCTTATTCAGAAACCCATGGTCGAATTTTCGCGAAAATAAAATGTGGCCGGGTGATAGATGCGAAAGAACCGTTATTACTGAAATAGATATGCAGACGCAGATAAGCATAGCTGTCTGTAATAATTGAAACCAACTGCACTGCTTCACCATGACGGTGTCCGAGGACTGCACATTGTTACGATTGAGGAATTTCTTCGACAACCTACCACGTCCGTTCACTATCAGGACTGATCGACGCTGTCCGTGAGTTACACAGGGATTTATATTCGGTTACCACCTTTTTCTAGCATTACTGAACGATATATAGCATGCATTCTTGTGGCGCAAGCGTTACTTTAGTCTGACAACGCCAACACATTTAGAACAGTCGAAAGTTTTAGATATGACATAACACTCCAAGAAACTCGACGCAGTTCACTGATGGTTTATCATTGATGATACCAAACTCACCGTTGCGAAAGATAGGATTGTATTTACAAAGTATAGCAAATGATAAGTTAAAGTGGTTCCAATCCAAAATCCATCTATATTGAAAGCCTGCAACTACTGGGAATTTATTCATCTAAGCAGTACCAAATTCAAGAAAAAATAACCCTCGCATGTTACATACTGCATCAGCTTAACCACCCGTGTAGTATTCTACTGACACCATCCCCTTAAACTGACACTCCAGCAGAGTTGGCTAGACTGCTTGCGTTAGAGTATTTAATACCTGGAACTCTCTCCCAATACACATCGTTTGTGCTCCAACCATCAAACCGCTCAAGTCGCGTTTCTATGAAGCATTGAAACATCTAACTGTTGAACACCCATGACTGAAGTTGATTGCTGATTATTTGATTATTTCATTTGTACTACTATCCCTATAGCATTTAAAGATACTATGGGATTCATCCACGATGAAAATTTGACCTTGTATAACAGTGTTTTAGTTGTCATTGTACCAATAATTTCATTACGTTGCTCATGGTCAATATGCTATGCTTATCATCAATAACCGGAAGAATCAAAATAAAAAACGTCAGACCAGAAATGAGACCTAATGAATCACTTAAGTCGCGGAATGAAAGCTGAATATTATTGCCGAAAATGCATTTTCTCCTGCAGTAAAAACCCGGCTGAGTTCTAAAGTATTTATTCTTCAGCCAGAAATGGATCTACTTTGCTGGCTTACAGTGCGATCAGTTCGGATAATGCCTAAACGTTATCACCTAGGTTCTCCAAACTCATCTTGTGTTAGCTGCTATTTAGATTCTCAATGGTGATTATTGCATTGTATTAAACTATCAGATAAACCTTCGGTCTAACTCATCCCCACGATCATGAAATTGGTATCAATTAACACCTTCAAAACTAAAATGTCTGAAGTTTTCGGGCCTTCATACCGAAATCACCATTTCAATTGGCCTTATCAGAGGGGTAGATAAATACTGCTGAACGATATCCTACCTGGAACATCAAGGAGATCTGAATAAATTTGTAAGAATTAGAATTAGATTCACAGTTTATTGAATTAAATGGTTAGTAGAAGCAGATTATCACCTTCCATGCGACGGTGTTTTGCTCGATGAAAAAAACAAATTAAGAATCTAGTCTTGGAGATAACAACGATTTTTTTTGTTTTGTAAGCCCTTGAGTGACCCCAAGGACCAGAAATTCTACCAAAATAAAACACAGACATCTGAGTCCGAATAAATATTGACAGTATTTTCATCAACACCCTCAGTCAAGCTTTTAAGACCGAAAAACCCAATATTTTCTATTCATTTATGTATTTATTCAATCTCACCAGGTCTCGGTTTCTGAGACCGGGACAGATTTCAAATTTCACAACCATTAATCATGCACTTTCTTGCTACGCTTTTGGTTGTTATCTTTTGGTCGATCACTTGGAGGAAGAATTAGAAGGAAGATTGGAAAGTAGAATCGGAGGATGATTGTTCCGTCAAGGTAAATACCGAATCGTTTACATCAGAAGCGCTACTTATGTGACAAGTTCGAACAACCTAATTGAATTGAGCAACCCGTTTCATAATTTAGGGCCGTAACAGACAGGGTTCCTTTGAGTATTTAANGTATTTAAATGTAGTTTTAGTTGATTCACATTCGGGAAGCGTTTTCTGCTTGGATATTTAAGTTTTTTAAACCATTATCTCGTTCATTCCCCGTGATCATGAAATTATCCATTAAATTTCTCCTTGTCAAAATAAACATTATTGATAGATCCGATTGTACGTCCGTTTAAATTCACAAGACAGGGATTGCACTTCACTTCATTGTATTTAAGAAAAACCAGTGACAGAAATGGTCTTTCGAGAAATAATAAACTTGAGGCCGATAGAAAATCAATTTCTTCACTAACCAAGGCTTGGTTCACGCTTTGGATAGCATGACGTTTATCACTCGAAATCTCTGTTGGAAACAAAATGGAAAAAATGGAACGTTGCTTTGAAAATCAATAAAATTTTTCCGCAATTCATTGTCACAGTTATTATGCAAAACTGGTCGCAGGATCAACCGCATATTTTTTGCCTGTTCTGAATGTGGATTGTGGAAATGTTATTGATTACATTGACAAACTTAGAAATTATTTCAACGATACCGTTGTTCGATTGCAACTCGTTAATGAAATGTAAATTCGTTAATAAGTTGAGTCATTGTTTAGGATTCATATTTTTCCACCTTTCAAAAGAGTTACAATGAAGCGTTTACGGCACTCGCATTACCTTCCTGAGATAATCAGGTTAACTAAGTTACTCATACTGGTAAGTATTTCCTTCTTTCAGTACTGGGTATATTTTTCAACCGATGGAAATTCATTGACAACTGCTATCAGGTAGTTTATTGATGAACAAATGGCTTCCCTCAAAAACATCCCATTGTTTTTGTTGTTCCAAAAATTGTGCTAGGGTTATCTGAGTTAGACTTACAGACATTATATTTTTCCATTGTGATCACTACCGAATGAGGGTCAATGTTTTACTGCATCCGATTTGTAGGTTTCTGAAAGAACCACTCACTCGGGGAACTACAGGCTCGAACTGATCAATTGAATTATTTTCCAACAAACTGTAAATGTGAACCAGTATGCAGAGTTCTATGGATTCATATTCATCATTATCATTATTGTAAATTATTCAGATAAGAATTCGAATCTATTGCTACTTGTACTTTGATTATTGAGGCCATCTGGACAATATATTTCTAAACAACAAATTACATGTTTGACATTACACTCGAGAACGATTGCATGACAGAATTTCGAAAAAGATCGATTATACGATCAAAAACCATTAGTTACTTTACTTTTGTTCATTGCCGTACATCACACTTCGGTTTCATCACCTCTTATTGTTAGCAATCATTCTGTTTGTGTATTGAACGAAATCAAAAGCTTTTACCAATAGCTAACTACTTCATCTACTACCATCCGGGTGTAAAACGGTTTATGAATTCAACAGTCGACTGTTGAGGTTGGTTTGTGCCAAATTATTTGAAAAACCTTGTTTTTTATCGCTCGTCAACGTTCCGCAAATAGAGATTGTTTATTTCACAGGCGATACTTTGANCTTTGAATTAGTTAGCAATTTGTACGTAGTTTTTAGTCTAATGCTCTGATCACTACAGAAGATCTCGAAACCTTATTGGTGTTACTGTTATGTTTGGGGCAGAGGAAGCTACTGAAATCATTCCAATGTTATCATCAGAGGAAGCGATACAATCGGTGGCGCGAAAGTGAAAATTGCACTAAAAAAACAGAATTCCCTTGGAAGACCGATTGTTCATATCTGCCAAACAATATTACAAGTTGAACGATTGCAGAAAATCGACGTAACCATGGATTTTGTCCAGTATCTAAAAGGTGGAAATTATGGAGACCTCGATGCATTGGTCATGGCAACGGTGACAGTGCTTCTAATTATGCTAATTCAGCATCAAGAGGAATGAAGACGTAACAAATAAACGAAAAGCAACAATAGTTGCATGGACCTCATTTAGATCGAGGAAGACAAATGTTCAACGAGCCTATATAAGCTATAACATTTTGCAATTCAAGTTGCCCGCATCTCTTCTCAAAATTTCCCTCTATTATTTCAAGCTGCCTCGTTGACCTCATTAGAGCTGCCAGGCTCACGGATATTTCAGGTTTCCCGGATGTTTGGATGGCCACCATAAGCGCTTCAACCTCCTGTTGAAGCACGGCGGTGACGATGGTGGGTCGTGCCTCGGTCGGGCAGCCCAAGTCCCATGACAAATCTTGATTGTTTACCTTTTTAGTACGCGTATGCGTATGTGTTCCCCCTCTGGAAAATTCATATCGGGCCATGCACCGCTGATACCAATGCATCATGCGCAATCAACAATTGAGCCATTGCTCACGTACGCCACAGGATGTGAAAGACGCTATGAGCTACCAGATTCACTTATTCGGAAACAGTGCTTCGTAGAATTTTCGGCTGCGGTTCACTTGCGCTCTTAACCAACGAAACTGCCAGATGGAAATGGCAGATCACAACTCACAGGCTCGTCCGTAAACCTTCCTATATCGAGTAAGTTTGTGGTGGGGAGAGTCGGTCGTTCTGTTTTACCCTTTCGCTGCTCGTGAAAAACAGCTCACAATTGTCAGTCACTGCAAAATGAACGACAGAATGATTCAGACAAGCTGCTAGTGATCAACCTCTGAACCACAAAACAGTCCAAACGACGTTGGCTGATATAGAAATAGTAATGAACCAAAGATTTCTGATTCTGATTGTAGGCACGACACGCTCGATGTGAGTTATCTACTGGCGTTATCGATGATAGAAAATCTTCAGAGGGAAGCACCACGTATATCTGAGAGGCTAAGTGGACGATAGGCACAAGTGCAATAATTGGAGAGGACGTTTACGACTGTAACCACAGGCGTCAAAATTGGCATAACAAACAGCCTAATGATGACAACTGGCTGGTGTCCGGAATAGACATGTCACGGGGCATATGGCCAAAGAGCATGGCGAAAAAAAAATCTAAAGAGTAACTGACGGTTCAGTTCAGTTCTCACAACCATTAACCATGCACTTTCGTGCGCAAGTTTTGGTTGCTGTCTTTGGGCCGCCCATTTGGATAAAACATCAGAATGAAGATTAGAATGTTAAGAGCAGAATCAAACGGAAGATAGCGAATTTTCATAGACTGATGTTACAAGGATAATGGGCGGATGCACGAGCGCCACTATTTACGACACCCAGCCATATCGCTCAGTGTCTTTAACCATCGGTGACCATAATCTCCGGGGGTCCCCAGTAAGAGAGCCTAACGGGACCTATGTGACCCAGTCCCCTAGTTACGGTCTTTATACCCTCATGCAAGGTCCTCATTTGAATACCATTGACCTTTTACCAAACACGCCTTGCCTCAGCAAAGCCAAAGTTATCTTTTCACTCCACAGCGTACAACGTCCGCACACTTTACCAGATCAGCTAACAAGTTGCCTTAGCTAGAACCCTTGAAAACATTAATTAAGGTGTATGTTGTGTCTCCGACGCACGGCTAGCGACCGAATCCATAATGGGGCTCATCCGACCACACACGCAGACACAGCGGCAGGAAGTGTCTCGGGATACAATGTTGACTTCCACCCAGAACGAGCGAATCGACAAGTACTGTCCGACAGTCAATCCGCAGTTAATGGGAAAGATATCCACTGAATGCCACAACGTCGGAGCTATCCATCAACGCATCTCGCGCCGCGATCGGGTCAAACCAGTCGGAATGGCACGCGGAAGAAAAGGCAACGTACGCGCCAAGTGCGGACCAAAACCAGCAAGGAATGACCCACAGAAAGATGCATGAATCATCCCGGTTGATAATTGATTGAATGTGATCGAACGCATACACCGTTTACTTTTGAATTGGATCAATAGACGTTTTTCCCAGCCAGCTCGCCTTCTCGCTGCAATCTTACCGAGTTGCAAGAAAGGGGATAGACCCTCGTGAAAATCAGGTGAAAAACAGGTTCCAAAGGAGTGGTGTTAATCCGTCATCAGCTTCGGAGATCTCGGTGGTCAAATACAGAAAGTCGATTAGCAGAGAAATGGACAAGATAAGCAAACGCCACAGTTTACGATACTCAGCCATATCAATCAGTGTCTTTCACCATCGAGTACGATCATCCCGAGGTCCCCATCTAGGGAGCCTAACGAGACCTATGTGATTCAGACTCCTGGTTAGGGTTTTCATAACCTCATGCCAGGTTTTAGTTTGACCACCCTTGGCTTTCTTCCATCCACTACCTTCCTCGGCGAACATCGCTTGCCGTGGCAACCTATCTGATGACATGCGTAGCACGTCTCAACCAGCCTAATCTATAAAGGTCGACTACTTGCTCCAGTGGACGACCGCAATTACCTAAAACTCTACGCCTAACCTCAGCATTGTTCGTATGACCGCCCTACCAGATTCGTACAACGCCGCATAGACAGCAGTGTTCAAAAACCGACAGTCTATTTTTATCCCGTTCCCGTAACGGCCAAGTTTCTGGGCCGAACTGGCAGAACTGGCCGGACCGCCGCACATAAACTCGACCGGTCACAGACAGGCGGATGTCGCAACGGCGCCACAGATGTCTCAATTTGGCAAATGCCAACCTAGCCTTCTGTATGAGCGCTGACATTTCATAGATGATGTGTCCACCAGGTGAGATGCAGCTGCCAAATAATAACTTATCCACCTGCTCCATCACCTGCCCAGTAAGAATGAGGCTGCCGCTACAGGTGCTTGACCAAACCAGTCTTGGAGTAAAATTTTACACTCTGAGCGTGGAAAACGCATACCTAAGATGCTTACACTAGCACTCAAACTACCCAGAAAAGTTTGCAACTTACCTGGATCTTTACTTAGCAGCACATTGTCGTCTGCATAATCTAGATCAGACTGTCTGCCACCTGAGAGTAAATCGATACCCCTATCCTCGCATGAGGATAGGGCTGTTTTAACAATTAAATGAATCACAAAGTTAAATAGAAACGGTGAGGGGGTAACCCTATCGAACATCACTTTCCGTGGTAAACTCGGGCGAAAACGTGCCGCAGCTCGGACTCTGCTTCGGCTACTATTGTAGAGGGATTGTAATATTGAAATAAACTTCTTGGGTACACTCTTCAGGGAAAGGCAGCGCCAGGGTTTAGAGTGGTCGACTGAGTCGAAAGCCCCTTTTAGATCGAGGAAGATGGAAATGGTGGGTCTACGAAAACAGTGTCTGTGTTCCAGGATTTGACGAGGACTAAAGATATGGTCAATACAACCTCAACCAGGTCTGAAACCAGGCTGATTCTCACGTGTGCGCTCTTCACGAGTGGCAGAAAATGGACGGAGTATGATCCTGGCCAGAAGTTTAGAGGCAATGTTAATTAAACTAATTCCTCCGTGATTTTCACAAGAGAACCTGTCGCCCTTCTTATAAATCGGTATGATCACCGATTCACACCATTCAGTTGGTACCTGTCCCTTTATCCACATTGAACCCAGGAGTTTTTGTAACTCCAGAACTAACTGACAAAGTGGGGAGACAGATATTATTGCGAAAAAATCAGACAGACATTAGGAAAAGACGTGATGTATATATGCCTTCTGTAAGGTACACTGAATGATGAAACTGTGGGGACGACAGGAATACTTTCTTAAACAATACAGGAGAGTAAATTCTTCACAAGAGAATGAGTCTTCTTTCAAGCTCACGAGCAATTCGGTTTAATGAGAAACTTGTTATATTTGGGTTCTCCCGGAAACTGAAGCTCGAAGTGCATCGAAAGCGGTCCTGCACTTCCCACATGTATAGTTTAGATCGTATTAACAATCAAAAAATTCATTTCAGTTATTTTTATTCACATTATTTGTTGTTCTTCATAATCCGCCTCGATTGTGTATTTGAGAAACTGATGGTCTACGCAAAAGTTTGGAAAATGATTACCACCTGAATCTATACCATTTTAAGATTAATTTGCGAGACTGTCTTTTTGAATTGAGAAAGAAATGCTGTGGTTGGATCTGCTTCCGTTCAGTGCACCTCACTGGTCAACTGATCACACGTTTGATCTACCCCCTGACTGACCACCTGTCTTCCCACGCTCTTTCGGTGCTGAAATGAAGCAGACCTCGGTCTCGTATCTTCTTGAGCTCGTTGACGGACGGCGATTTGGTGGGTCAGTGAAGCCGTGCGATTTACGCGAGACAGCTAAGTTAAACAGAGTTACTCCTAGTCAGAGAAAGTATTGTTTCTTAAGGAACATCGACAAATTAAATCACATTACAGCTACATCTGCCGAATTGGATGCCTGACTATTTTACTGACTGACACCAGTTCACGTGTCAATTTGTCGATGTTCCTTAAGAAACAATACTTTCTCTGACAAGGAGTAACTCTTTTTATCAAACGGATTGACTGCGTTCTGTTTGGTCAGTTCTGTGGGTTGAGCCAGGAATGGACGAGCTGCAGTTAGGGCGTACTGGTTTTGTTTGTGAGGTCAATGTAAAGCATCCCAGTCACCCAAGTTCACCTCGAGAAATCCAAACCATGTCACTGAACAAATGTTAATATTCGAATAGATCCATGATACACGTAATGAAAAGTACATCGCTTGGAGTACACTGTAAGCACAAACCTCGTCCGTGGTAGTTCCTACCGTAGTAAACTTTGGTTATTAAGCTATCGTCAATACCCGAGTAACTACGACCAGTTGTACGTTAGCTGTAGCGCGCACGAAAATTTG
>UZAN01041101.1:34172-45839 GCA_900618425.1 Echinostoma caproni
CGTGCTTATCGAGTCCGGTTTAACTTAGCTGTCTCGCGTAAATCGCACGGCTTCACTGACCCACCAAATCGCCGTCCGTCAGCGAGCTCAAGAAGATACGAGACCGAGGTCTGCTTCATTTCAGCACCGAAAGAGCGTGGGAAGACAGGTGGTCAGTCAGGGGGTAGATCAAACGTGTGATCAGTTGACCAGTGAGGTGCACTGAACGGAAGCAGATCCAACCACAGCATTTCTTTCTCAATTCAAAAGACAGTTTCTCATTTCAAAGTGATGGTTTCTCAATTCAAAAAGACGGTTTCGCAAATCAAAGTGATAGTTTCTCAAATTAATCTTAAGATACATAAAACCCCAGCAGTACCACAATAATTTGAAGCGACTGATGAATTGACCTCACTGAGTGTCTGAATGTGCAAAATTGATTCTGTCAAGCAAACAGGAAAGCATCGGTTATTGTATCGCAGAGTTGGACTGGTTCGTCCATTATTTACACAAGCATTGACATTGCCAATTTTAGTGCCCCCCTCCCCCCCCCCCCAAAAAAAACNCCCCCCCCTAAAAAAAACCTTGGTGATTGCTTGGTAAACTTATTGGAAAGTTTGGACAAGTGCCCGGGTAAGTCGATTACCGTCTCAGTAACGCGTTATTGGTTTTTACCCGAACATGTGAAAGATAAATCGAACGCACAAATATACGCATTGGGATTCCAAACAACACATCCGTGGAACAGGTACAAAATCTCGTTCTGTTCTCTGGACTTGAAATTAACAGCAAAGTTGTCTGTCAGCGCTAACGAGATGATCCGATTATTTTGTTTAAAACGAAACAGAAGGAAAATCCGATGCATGGGGAGACCTAAACCACATTGAGTTCACACTGCTAAGGATGATTATTCAGTGAACTTTTCCATTATGGATTCAACTTTTAACGGATCTCAACACTAAATTAGACTTACTTAAAGGCGATTTCTTCTTCGTTGTTCGGATCAAGTTCCAACATGAGCACTTTCAACTGTTCTTCCGTCAGATCAATGCCCACTTTCTGTGGTTAGTTCCAAAATTGATCGTTGTTTTTCAGTAACGCGAAATATCAGACGAGCACAATAGAATACCATATATAGTTTTATTGAGATACTTGTTGCATAGCGTACAGAAAATCCAAACTCTCATGCTGAGACGGAAAGTCCATCTACTACTTTATCTTTATAAGTCAACCATAAAGCTGTTTAGAATGTTGCTTGAGGTAGGTAACTAGCGTCATAAGCGTTGAAAGCCGGTAAGTCCAGTGAGCGAACCTACAGTGCTTCATCACTAAATGGATAATATCAATTTTTGGATAACCGTTCACCGCTAAAATGTCATCAAGAGATAACTAATGTACATTAGTTGCTTTTCCGATTTTTCAAGCGTGCTCAGCAAGGTGATCGTACAATATCCTCCTTAATCACCGGAATCACCTATTGAACATTTTATCGGCAACAAGTAGAACAGATATAATCTATCTACGTTAAATATATTTCTCAAAATTCGGAGGTCTAACTGTGTGCCAAACAAATCATAGTACAATCTACCTTGATGAGTAGCGCTTTTCCCTAAAATGCAAAAATGAATCGCAGCATCAAGTGGTCCACTACTGAATACGAATGATATATTGGTAAGAATAAAGAGTTTCAAACTTATCTTCGTACACTGCACTTTATCAGAAACGTCCTTCAAATTATCTTACTTGGAGCAATACATGTATACGCTAGGTAATTATCTTTCAAAGTGCAATGTGATTTCCAGGATGTGGAAATTTAACACGAAGAGGCACTACAAACAAAAGTGAGCATATGACTTTATGGAGAAGACTAACAGCCCCTTGAATATAACGGGATGAAATTCATTATACTTTTCGTCCTCAATATATTTCGCGATTGTGTATATGTATATGTGTATATGTATAGTTAGTTGTAGTTGATAACTGAGCGATTTACATAGAGTATTTACTAGGTGGTCAAAATTATATGGAACACAATCACAATACATGAATTGACCAATACAACGGGTAAGAAATGATCTCAATTCTGAATATGGATTATGCAAATGAGTTTGTTATTTCTCGTCTTTAAATGGAAAGGATCATGATGCCAGCCGAATAAAAGAATTTTCCTATAGAAGAATTCATGCACTGTCATAAATCGATGCAGTTGATGGGAAAAAGCATTTAAAGTTTAGCCGATTTGATAAAATGTTCCATGAGCTAAAATAAACACATTAAATAGACAGCTGATGAAGCCAACAATTGTTGAGAAGACACTATCGTTAAACGTTGCCACCTTTGGAATATATCAACGATTTACGTCGAACCAACTAACCCCTATTTAAGAAACAACGAAATATTGGTACATTACAATAAACATGATTTTACTGCGAAATCAAATATTAGTGGCATTAAGTAATCCATTTATTGGAACCAAGAGGTGTTACATCTGTTTCTTTATCAGCAAATAGTTGCAGTGAGTTAAATCTTGCCAACCTCGATGAGCAGGCGAAGTGGAAGCTTTAGTTATGTTTATTGGCCTATTGCGTTGAATTGATTTTTTTCTGCCAATGTGTTACAAAAGATCTTCGATCAAATTTGCGGAACTACTTTCACCAATCAAGAGGACACCAGGCTCATTCCTTAGCAAAATAAATCCAAAGCACCTAAGTAGTTTGTTTGAATTTTAGAAATGGAATTAAACTTAGGCTTCAGTTCGTACGGAAATTAACCTGCACTGATCTGCTCTAATTTTGGTTGCTGGTCTAGTACAGAAAAATTATAATAAGACCAAAACACAGAGTGAAACCGAAACGAATACATCAAAGAAGGAAGTGTACAAACACCAAGTTAACGCATCAGCATTAACTGAGACAGTCAGTCGAATTACCTAAAATCTTCAATAAGTAATCCGGTAGATCCTGGGGTATGAGACGGAAAAATCAACACAATCTACATGGCCACTAGTATTATTCAAGTTTCCATACCTTTATAATGCCTCACAGTTTGACAACGCCTGCTCTTCCAATATACGTTTCAGCAAGCACCACAATTAGAAGCAGTTTAGTCATTGCTTTTGCAAGGTTCCAAACACACTTTAATTGATGAATATTCTTTATCCGTGCTCGCCACTTTTACCC
Source organism: Echinostoma caproni (assembly GCA_900618425.1). Classification (NCBI taxonomy): domain Eukaryota; kingdom Metazoa; phylum Platyhelminthes; class Trematoda; order Plagiorchiida; family Echinostomatidae; genus Echinostoma; species Echinostoma caproni. The sequence continues at coordinate 37,331 of UZAN01041101.1, forward strand.
TTATTGTCCCTAGATTCCTACGATGATTCATAAAAAAGCTGTTGAAACACCAATGATCTCTATTAGTCTTCTATATTCAACGACCGTGTTTTCGCATTCTTCATCAGCCCTTGTTGACAGCAATCAAAACCGGCGCACGAATGTGCATGGTGAATGGTTATACAAATTGAACTGAACTGAATTGTTGACCAAACAGACGAATACCGTGGTGGTCATATATGTCTAACGTTGGAAAAATGGAAAGAACCTTTTGAATGAGTGATTAAATATGAATTAAATCTACCACGAATCTTGCAGTTGTTTATATATCTAACTTTGCCGGCCTTCTCTATAACGATTTGGTAAAAACATAGCTTTGCGATAAACCTAAAACTGTAACAAAATTTTACATTCTAAAGGGGCAAAGTAAATGTGGAACGGAGTCTTTTTATTACTTTAATTATTCGGAGAAGTTTGTAACTTGCTCAAATTTCCACTTCACAGAAAACGATGGCTTGCAGTTTCCAGATCCCATACCTTGTGGCCCAAGGGCAGACCATAGTCCACCGTGATTGGGTGGGGAGCGCATTCATTAGTCACCTCCAGCTCATAATAACTTTTGCTCCAATTAACACAAAGCAGAAAGTTTTGTTCTGAAATTAAGGTTGTCGTGTTACATCTAGAATTTCATCCTTCTGGCTAGGTATGGTTTTATTAAAGAATCCAGCAACGAAAAAGTGATGGACGTTGTGTACTTTCGCCGCTCACCGTTTCCATTAGCTGAGGGCACTAAAACCTAACTCTTTTGACATTACACGATCTCGTTTTTGTCATTATCCCATCAAGTAATTTGAGGTTCTTACCGGAGGGCAGTTAAATGATGACAACATTTAAAAGGGCTATGAACAAACAATAACAAAAAGAAATGAAAACAACAAAAGTCCTGTTTATTCACGTACCGATGTATATATCTGCAAAATTAAAGTCAAAGAAAACAAATGATGTTTACTTTGAGAAGTATTTTTGGGAAAAGTGATAATTGATTTAGAATGGCACGTCAGATACGTATGTTAGATCAACGATCAATTAAGTTATATAAGTGCATACATGTTTAAAAACCACGGTTCAATAAGGTATAGTTTGGAATGCCTACATATGTGAGTAATTCATATCAATCGCAATGGCATTTTCATCTGTTTGGTGCGACGAGATAATCCTGAGGTAATGAATTTTACTTTTCTACTTTCTACTTGGTGGACAGACCGGAATGCAACACCTAATAGATAATCCAATCTTTCTGCTATAGCACAATTGCTTGCAATATTTCAATGATAATCGGGAAAGAACAAAATCATGCAACTTGTCCGATCAAAACATCACAACACACTGTGCACTACAACACCGCTATAAGTTCCGGTATACCATTGGGCTGTACGTAGTTCCCTTGGGCATCGCTTCAATTCGCTGAATTATAATGTGTATTGCACTCGACTCGAAATCGCCGGAATGCAATACTAGTTTATAAAGGTGATGTAACAAGTAACTGATAATAGCTGGGGTTCAGACTGAGTGTTGAGTAAGTCGTCGTTCATAAATCCTTCACAAGCTTTCCTCCATTCCTCAAGAACTACTCATAATGAGATTCCCAGCCAGTGCTCAAGCCATCGAATAAGATGCGTCGGGATGATAGTTGCAAGCGGAAGGCTTTTGGGGGACTAATAAACGTCGGTATACTCACGTGATGTTCTAAATCAACCACAAGCAATTATCCGAAGACAATTAGCATTAGACAAAGCCGAAAGACAAACATATTTACAATGAGCTGGATAGACTTCATGCGTGCCTGCAAGCCGTTATGAAAGGTAGGACTGTTTTCTCATTGACTATGATGCAAGTTTAAAAGTATGGGCCTTAGATCTGATGTTTGCTGACAATACGGTTGTTCCAAGAACTATGCGGGAAGAACTGAAAATTGATTTGGGGCATAAATCGATTATATGATAATAGCAATAAATATGAAAAAGTGTCACAAGCAGTGTTTTTGAAGCTTCACAGCAATGCATCTTAGTAACCAGCTCTCACGACGAGCAGAGCATATTATACAATAAAAGCTCAACTATGATGCTCAGCTGACTAAAGTTGCGTTTTTCTCATATGCTGATCATGGATATTCTATGGGTTCAAGGGGATAAATTTACAAACAATAGTAATAATTCTTACATACGCCCCGCCTGATTATGCAATGATGATACACAGGAGGCTAGAGGTTTTCAGGGAATGGTGTTTGTATCGAACATAGAAAATTAGTCGCAGTGACGGGGTTGTAAACGATAGATTCAAGATGCCGCATTTCGGAAACCGAAATTACTTCAGGGTTGTTTCAATACCACCAAGGTTGGTTTCGTCACTTAATACAACTGAAGTGAATAGTTATCGAAGCAGATGCACTGCTGTTCACCCCGTAAGGAATCAAAAGTGAAATAACTGGATCTAAATTCAGTCTACCGGGTTCCTTTCTGGAGTGGAGATTCGAACGTTGTAATAACTTTTCCACTTAAATAACTGTAATCAGCAGTATTCACGCAGAACACAGACTCATTCACTATCAAGAGATAATTATCAACGGATGAAGCACCTAAGAATCACATTCGGTATATATAAGCTTAAAACTAATAAGAAGTTATGAATTTTTCGAAAAGAAAAACAAACGTGAATCAGTGTAGTAAACTTACTGGAAGAACTTTATTGAATACCTGCCTAGTGACAACTTTGTCACCTACTGTATCGTATGGCTTGAGCATGTCAGCCAACTTGATGCCAGTAATTTTTCCCATGATTTGTAAAACTTCTCTCGGTGATCGATTTGGTAATCGGAATTTGGGTGAGAGCGCTCGGGTACGTTCAGTTGTTGTTTTACCACTGCGAACTACCAGATTGGGCAATTTTACTCGTGCCGAATCTTGAAGCTCGCGAAAATCCTGATTAACAATGATGTCCTGTAAGATGAAAATTGGTGACGGACGATATGAAAGATAGAATAAAGATGAAACGTGTGATCAACCTGGCAGATACACTATCGATAATGTCACAATATTAGTTGAAGACTGCCATTGTAACATTTGAGAAAAAACGCGAAATAGCCAACAAGCTCTTTTTCTTTTTGCCCAATATCATTTCTCACGTCTTACGATGAGGATGTCATCCACATAACGACAATAAAAAGGCAGACTATCTCTGTTGGTTCTGAGTCCATGGTTTTTTAGTTGGGCCATAAATATATCAACCATTAGGGGTCCTAGTGGAGAACCCATGGCTACTGCGTCAGTCTGACGATAGATTTCATTGTTAAAAGTGAACAGAACGTTGAACGTGAAATGGAGTGATAATTCCTTCAAGCTAGTCAGTGGAATACTAATATTGATGTTGTTTTCCACTAAATAATCGCATAGGTATGAAATTGTCTCCCAAAGCGGCACATTAGTGAATAACGAAGTGACACCGAGTGAGGCCATCCTCAATCTATTTATATTTTCCCAGAGGATCCAGGAACACAAACCAGCCTGGTTGACTACTGGGTATAGAAAAACCATGACAAGTGCCATTGTGGAACATCTCGCAAATATGGGACATACTGTGAGTGACGACGCTTTCAAGGTGATTTACCGGGTGCCTCCATATCTATTTAAGGCTGTTCGTCAACAACATTTAGCAACAGCTAAGGCAGTAGCCATCCGTCTGTTTAACCCATCGCTTTGTTCCCAGAAACGATTCTTTAACGCACTTCAACTGCCATGGCGACGGAGTGAATTCAGTCGCAATACTGGAGCTGACCAGTTCCATGACCCCTTGACTCTTTCGATTGATCCCGTGCATCAAACAGGTGATAGTTAACCTTGACTCAAACCTAACCCTCTTGTGACACGTCCCTATTCCCACCTACCCACCACTCTATTTTTGTTTGTAAACCACATATAAACAACTAATTATAGCTACCAATCCAGTCCACACACACAACAAACGTTATGCAAATGTGATATGCCTACTACCTGTTTATATAACTATATTAACCAGATGAGGAAGTTATCAAAAACGAGCTTGTTCGCTATTTCGCGTTTTTCTCAAATATCACAATAGCACCCTATGACAGTTGCATCCAGTTCTTATTAGTACGGGAGCAACGATCACTGCAAGATGTGTCACGAGATATTGAGATGCCAAATAGAAATTAATTTGAAAGATGAGGTTTTGGGCAAAAGACAACGGAGAAGCCCACCATTGATGCAAAGTGGAGCATCGACCAGTTAAAGAAACTCAGAAAGCTCAACCCGGTAAATAATGGATAACAAAAATAAATGTTGAATTTCTTCATGTACAGAGCAAATGAAATATGATAAAAACGGTTGAACTGATGGGATAATAACTACCAGTGCTATTTGCATTGTTTTCCTCGTCACACGGCAGAAAAATATTTGGATGCCAACAGTAATTATCTTTTGTTGTCTATCCGAAATAATGTTAGATAATACCCAACGGCACCACTATGTTTGACCAAATAAGTGAGGATTAAATTGTTGAGATCAATGAGCAGAAGAATTGGTTTGTGAACACATCTAATCAGATGCCATTTCTAAGATAACAAAGGAATAGGTCGCTTTTAAATCAAAATTCAGAGAGTCATATGTGAAATGTTACTAGTTATTATTGTTTTTATTGCTTTGGCACCACACTTGTTTGCAAGCCGAATATATATGGTATGATTGGAAATCCCACTCAAGTAAAAAGATCCTAAAATTTCCACAAGAACTTCGGCGATTATTCGAGATGTTTGTTGCGTTCAAGAGACTTGCATTATGGAGACTAACTCCTCGAACGGTTTAATTCTCCTTCACACCGTATCTCGGGGAATGGCTGTGTTGAGGAAACTCATCCAAGCTCTGTTACTACGCTAGCCGATTACGTGCCTCGAATGGAATATGAAGCCAAGCAATAATGAATAGAAGGTAGATCCCGTGCACTAAGATAAGCAACGACCTTCAACCAGAGGCGTAAACCACGCCGAATGACTCTGACTAGAGACACTAAGGAGTATGACTCATTGCGGGATACACTTGTGGTTCCGTTCAAGATGTTTGACACATCCTCATACCGTAAGGAGAAAAACAGCATTAGAAAAATTTAAATAACATTAAAAGATTTCGCGTGTTTACGTTTGTTTGTGATGGTGATGGTTATATCTGACACCACGAAGACTTCACCCAAGAGAATATCAGAAGATTTGCTATCCCTAGTTCGAAAAGGAACAGCGAAGAACCTGAACAGTTCAACCTTACAAACCTTCGTCGAAAATTGACACTCGATTGACCTAGGTATAGCGTTTACAAGATCCACATCAAAGGATTTCGAAAGAAGATTTTGACAACTGGGGAAACCAAGTCCATCAGAATTATAGAGCCATCTTGCAAGCAACGCAAACCAGTCCAAGCGCTGCTATTACCGTGGTCATAAAAGTCTTCGAATCAGAGCGAATCATTCCATAAGCCCGATCAAAACACGCCACGGAACTTCTCGAGGCTTCGATCCACTCCGTAAACAGTAGTATTGAACTGAATCACATGTAAGCGCCAACGGCACTCAAAGAACAATTAACGCAACAAACGGTCTCGTCGTGACCAAGAAACGGAGCTGAAAACAACTGAGATCCAAACAGCAGAACAACAACTTCGTCGTTTAGCGCTGGTTCAACGGCGAACCAGGTTGAAAACAACAGGAACAAGGAACTGAAGTAATTCTCAATGAAGAATATATATGTATATATATGTATATATGCAAAAGCAGAACGATCTTACTTTACAAGCACTGATGATGAAACGTTTTTAAATAATTGCTAAGAACACCGAGCAGGTGAAAATAGAAAGAAGTGATTGTCCCTGTAAGGCTCTCTCTCTCATTTACCCTTCTGGCTGACTGACCCTTTTCACACTTGTTTTATTCATTCTCGACTGGTACTTGTCGTATGCAGCTCAAAAGCTTTCACTGTACTTGTCCTTATCTATGCGTAGTTACCACATAGCTAATTACGCATACACGCACACACACACAGAGGCACAGCCAACACCAGTCTCCGCCATTTAATGATCGACTGAATAATCCAATGATGGCATCGCACAAAGTGATTTACGAGAAAAAAGAGAACTTTTCGCGTTTCCATTTTGTTCTTAATTATCAGTGGGAATATTCTACGATCAATATTTGTCGGGAAAAGACTTTTCTGGCCGAGGGAAAAATCATTCAGTTGCTAGATGAATCCAGATGCTTAAGGCATTCACGGAACAGGACAAAAACTCGTTGACTGGAAACTGCATACATTGGGTACATTGATTTACTAAATCTGCCCCTGAACGACCCAGTCGCGCCCAAAAGAAAAATCTATCACAATCTAAGAGATTGAGCATGGTCTATAGAATAAATATGCAAATAAGGACAAGAGGTGCTTGAAGATGTGTTTTCAAGACACTCAGAGCAATCAGAAAAACATGGGTCTGTGCACACTCACTCGTAAATCTAGCTCGAAGATATTGCAATTGGGGTTTCGCAGTATACCGGTTAGAACAGCAAAGCAGCCAGCCGATTGCATTGGATTTCTTGCCAACTGAGGAGGAGACGAACATGCCGTGTGTATGAACTAACGGGAGAAGTAATCTGTTCTCCTTATATGGTTAAATATTCCCAATTTATCCAGTCAACAAACATAAGTTTTCCTGATTCTTAACTGACAGACCATAAGACATTCGATTGTTGTCGCAATCCGAGTTTGGTTGTTGATACTATTACATAAAGTAAAATTTGTCAGTATGATAAACAAAGATACTGAGGAATCGGAAAAGTGCAATGAAATTGAACAAATAAAGTATTAATGAGAACTTCAGATTACTAAGGAACGATCAAATTCATCTTGTGATATGCTCCGATATTTCTATACCAGACACGTGAGTTTGACGTCAATAAATAGGATTGTGTTGTACTAATAAATCGATCAAAATTTCTTTGTAAATATTTATCGGACACGTTCTTTGGGACCAGTTTCACGCGAGTGCGTGAAATATTTTGCATGCGCCAGTTTTGATTGCTGTCTTTGGCTCCCAATTTGGATGAAGCATTACCAGAAAGACAAGGGAAGTTGAAAGTAGAATTGAAGAGAAACTGCAGAATTTCAGTAAGATAAGGCAGCAACAAAATTGAAATGGTGCACGAGAGCAGCTGTTGACGACGCTCAACCATATCACTTAGTGTCTCAAACTATTCATTAAAACGATCCCAAGGTCTCCATCCACAGAGTATAACGCGACCTATTTGACCGAGTATCCCGATTGAGGTTTTCATACCCTCATGCCAGTTCTTCGTTCGACCACCCTTGACCTTATATTTACTGCTTGCCTCGACAAACATCGTGCACCATGGCAACCTGTTAGGTGACATGCGCAACACATGTCACACAGCGTACTCTATGGAGGTCGACTACTTGTTCCAGTGGACGACCGAAATTACTTAAAACTTCACGCCTAACCTCAGAATTGCTCGTCCAGTTACCCCACCAGACTCCTACAATGCGGTGTAGGCAGTGGTGTTCAAACAATAAAAATCTGTTCTCATCTCTGCACTACAGAGCAGCATTGGCCGTACTGCTACAGCATATACTCGACCTTGTATCGACATCCTGATGTCGTGGCGTCGCCACAGATGCCGGAAGTTGGCTAATGCCAATCGAGCCTTCTGCATTTCAACTGACACTTCATCCGTGATCCGTCCTCCAGATGGGCGAAAGCTCCCCAGATAGAAAAAAAATCATCATTTTCGTCTATTACTTTCACAGTCAAACTGAGGTTGGGTGCTGGATCAACCCAATATTAAAATAACATTTTACAACTTGAACGTGCAAAATCCATACCGAATATGAATATGGTAGAAGTCAAACTATCCAGAAAAAATTTGCAAATTACCTAGATCTTCTCCTTACTACATAAAGTCATCTGCATACTCCAGATCAGCCAGTCTAACTCCTGGGGGAAAATCGATGCCGATATTCTCGCAGGAAGATAGGGATGTTTCAAGAATTAAATTTATGATAAAGTTAAATATTCAAAGAGAGTGAGGGCAAACTTGACGTAACCACTTTCCATGGTGAGCTCGGACAAAAACGTGCCGTAAGCTCGGATTCGGTTCCGGCTATGAGTATAAAGGGATCTTAATATCGAACTGAGCTCCTCGTTTAGAAACAAGGTTGATCAAACTAAATCCTCTGTGATTTTCACGAGGGTCTATCCCCTTTCTTGCAACTCGGTAAGATTGCAGCGAGAAGGCGAGCTGGCTGGGAAAAACGTCTATTGATCCAATTCAAAAGTAAACGGTGTATGCGTTCGATCACATTCAATCAATTATCAACCGGGATGATTCATGCATCTTTCTGTGGGTCATTCCTTGCTGGTTTTGGTCCGCACTTGGCGCGTACGTTGCCTTTTCTTCCGCGTGCCAT
>UZAN01041101.1:46285-63934 GCA_900618425.1 Echinostoma caproni
GTTGTGGCATTCAGTGGATATCTTTCCCATTAACTGCAGATTGACTGTCGGACAGTACTTGTCGATTCGCTCGTTCTGGGTGGAAGTCAACATTGTATCCCGAGACACTTCCTGCCGCTGTGTCTGCGCATGTGGTCGGATGAGCCCCATTATGGATTCGGTCGCTAGCCAGGACTATCTTTGTACCGCCTTCCATCGCAAGATGACAGATTAACACCACTCCGTTGGAACCTGTTTTCTTTCTAATATTGAGCCCAAGTGGTTCGTCAACTCCAAGACGGACCTTAAATCTCCATCCATAAACGCCGATGGTGACAGCCCATCTGGGTCGTAGGTCTTATGGCTTTTGAGAGAATTTATATCCCGGGGGGAGACCTCTACTCCAAATGAACGGCTGGTTTCATCTGGGATGATTTGCCCAGCTTGGGTGGGGGGTGGGGTTATAGGTCTGATTTCTATGAGATCCAGTTAAACTGAGCCTCAAAATGTTCATCCTATCGACCAAGACTGCGTTGACGATGGCGAATCAGTGTGTCATCGGGTTCCTTGATTTCCTCAGGTAAACTTTCCTGGGGCCCATAATCCCAGTTAGAGAAAGGGTACGGCGGGCATCTAGCAGGCAGTTGAGGTCGATCCATGGCTTGTGTTTTGAGCCTGTGTCAGAGTTTGTGGTTATTTCTATCGATATTTACCTGGTTCCTTTGACTTGCTTCCAGTATTTATTGAGTTCTTCGGCCGGTGGTCGAACTGATAGGCCAGCGGAGAGCTCCACTTCGAAGGCCGATTTGCAAGTACCGCTGACATGGTATCGTGTGTATCCGTTGTCGGTTGATTTATTGCGGTTGTTTTCCAGACGTAAGGAGAATTTGACTTGTAACAAAGCTCGGTCCGTATCCACAGGTATTGACCAGTGAGAGCGGCAGTCTTGAATCGAACTCCTTCATGGGTAACTGATGGCGATGTAGTCGATTTGGGTACATCATTGTGAAGAGGTTGGCGATTTTCAAGTAAGGCTGTGTTGTTTCTTGTGCGAGAAGTTAGTGCCTGTCAGGAACAAACCGTCGTCCACCTAAAGTTGATTTAGAAGAACTCCATTATCCACCCGATTGGCTGCGGTTGCATGTAGACCGTCAAGAAGCCTTTCGGATCTGTTCAGGGATCCCAATTGAGCATTAAAGTCTCCAGTGACTACGATGACGTCCGTTGATCGAACACTTTGGAGTAATTGAGAAAGATCCTTTCAGAATTCATCCTTGATTTCAGGTATACTGCAACCGGTCGGTGCGTGTACTGACCCAACGAATAAGCTTTATTGCTTTGTTCTATAGATGTTGATCCGTTTTGAACCATCCAGACGTACCAAAGTCCGTACACCGCGAGCTCCGGATGCTGAATCGCCCGACACACAAGGGATGAAGCGTGAGGATGAGGTTGGGTAATTAGATCGCAGCGAGATGATTGAAACAGGCACTTGTATGCGTGCGTCGGAGACACAACATACACCTAAATTAATGTTTTCAAGGGTTCTAGCTAAGGCAGCTTGTTAGCTGATCTGGTAGAGTGTGCGGACGTTGAACGCCGTGAAATGAAAAGAAAACTTTTGCTTACAAAAATCCTATAACTTCCGATTGCTTGGCCTCAATGGTAAAGCGCGGAATGATAATCGGTGCGTGACGCAAAGGAGAGGTATCTGGAATTATTCGGTATTCAGGAAGAACTAGACATGTGGGAAAGAGGTTTTTGCAAATGGGCACCCACGACTTTAGAGTACGACTAACTTCGCGGTAGCACACACTGACGAACGAGCTTTACTTTGGTAACTCTGGCCGGAGCCTATGATTCAAAAGTCGAACCCGCAAGCCAAAGGAGCGTAGATCTAATGCGGGATTGCGAGCGAAACATCCGCGTTGGGACTTATAGAGACTTGTCACGCAGCCATATCTCACTTGGCAGTCGCATCACAGATAAAGTGTCTGCTCGCATACAGAAAGCTCGGTTGGCATTTGCCAACTTGAGACATCTGTGGCACTGTCTAGACATCCGCCTGTCTGTAAAGGGTCGAGTATATGCTGCAGCAGTTCGGCCAGTGCCGCTTTAAGGCGCAGAGACTTGGCCATTGCGAGAACAGGTTAAAAATAGATTGTCGGTGTTCGAACACCGCTGTCTACGTCGCATTGCACGAGTCCGGTGGGTTAATTGGACGATCAATGCTGAGGTTAGGCGTAGAGTTTTAGGTAATTGCGGTCGTTCAATGGAGCAAGTATTCGACCTTCATAGATAAGGCTTGTTGAGACGTGCTACGCGTCATCAGATAGGTTCCCACGGCGAACGATGTTTGCTGAGGCAAGGCGTGGTTGGTGAAAGGTCAATGGTGTTCAAATGAGGACCTTGCATGAGGGCATAAAGACCTTAACCAGGGGACTGGGTCACATAGGTCCTGTTAGGCTCTCTTACTGGGGACCCCCGGAGATTATGGTCACCGATGGTTAGAGACACTGAGCGATATGGCTGGGTGTCGTAAATAGTGGCGCTCGTGCATCCGCCCATTATCCTTGTAACATCAGTCTATGAAAATTCGCTATCTTCCGTTTGATTCTGCTCTTAACATTCTAATCTTCATTCTGATGTTTTATCCAAATGGGCGGCCCAAAGACAGCAACCAAAACTTGCGCACGAAAGTGCATGGTTAATGGTTGTGAGAACTGAACTGTCACGCAAGACGTTCGGGTTTCGGTTCAGTGTGTTGTTCGCTGGTGCGTTGACAGTCGGTCCGTTATGCGAGATTATCCCTTGGTCTCATGCACCCAATCAGACAAGTGGAACGTGGACGGGACATCATTTTATTGACTAGGTTCTGTCCAGCTTGGTCGGGCGGTAGCTGTCTAATAAAGTGCTAAGGCTTCTCCCAACGTCGAGATGAAGCCCTAGGTACCTCGCTCCTACGTGGTTGTGACCGGCTGACTGCCCCATCCCGTTTTTATTTGTTAGAGTGACCTCTCCAGGGGCGAAATCGGATCGACAAAGGAAGTCAGGATGTGCCCAAGCAGCTGGTCTTGTGAGACTGAGCTTCCTCCGACGTCTACCCATTGACATATCAGGTATGATTGGATCTGTGGCTGTGAAGAGTCATCCTGTATAGCTCACAATGTTTCGTAGGCTCGAAAGTCATCAAATTACGTCAAGTTTCAGTCTTGTAGTGATGGCGTTATGGTATCTCCCCTTTCGGGAATCGAACCTGTGTGTCTCAAGTGACAGGTCGCAATACGTATCACTCATAAGATTCTATCCTATCCCTCCCACACTCTCGATTCCACTTTATATAAGTATTTTTTCCTCCAGTCGCTCTAAAAGCAAGCACCTTCAAGCCCGTATAAACGCATAAAACTCCCCTTAGTTCCATATTTTACTCTTTTTATATGAATAACGGACGTTTTTCGCTAAATTTTCGCGGCACTAATTACCTCTTACATGTGATTTACCATTGACATTCATCTTGGTGTTACCCGGGGTGATCTTTTCAAGCCTTTCGCTTTTAAGAAAAAAATCGTCATCATGGGAAGTCATTGAACCAGACTTCGCTGACAAAGGGTTTATTAATCAAATCATAATAAAATAATCGGCTGCGAAATCAGAGTGCACATACGTAAAGCATTGTTATTTGTATTCTCTAGGCTAAAATGGCAACAGCAAAAATAACTGATTCAAGCCCTTTTCAGTTACAGAAGGATGAGTTGCGGTGTTTAGAAGAAATTCCACTGAAACCAAATCATATAGAGCTATTTTTAGAAATTTGAGCGCAGTGTATATAAAAACTTACTCCCAAATACTTCAGTGTAGTATTTGTATAAAGTCCTTTGCTCAGTAAAACTGCACCCTCGGGTGCTATTCGATTTTCACTAAAAGAAAATTCGGAAACCTGTTTTGAAATAATTGATTTCAACATAACAATCTACTGGCTTGAAAAATGGCTATATTGACCGCCACTGAAAAAAAAACTGGATAACTTTATTTATGGATCTAACTTAGAATCATCGAGTCTGAATGCCGTGAGTTCAAGCCAGAACACCGTTTTGGGCGTGTTGTCGAAACTAAATTAAGCGAATAGTTACCGATAAGTGTAGTGGATCACAGAAAAACCTTACAAATGATGTTTTAAAATGGAGAAATAGAGAAAAGGAGAAAAAACAGCTCCGAATTTTGATAGCTGTTCTATTGTTTATACAACTCTTGATTAATGTGAGTAACTTGATTACAGGAGCTGTAGGATAAGAATACTGAACCACAAAAATTGGATTTGTCAACAATAACTCCCTCTACTACCGTCAGGTAATCTTTTAATACGAATCACATGATAAACCGCATGGTCATACCTCAAATTCAGAGATTCCAGTGTTTTGTTTTGACGTAACGCCGTTGCAAATTCTGGACAACCGGTTTTGGGGCCAATTCCATTGGCGGAAAAATTGAGGATCTTCAGATACTTGTTTTCCTGATGGATCATGCAAAGCACACTTGCTGTTACATCAAATTGCTTGCCGTGTAAATCGATTTTCAGATAATAAATCATGCAAAATGTTATCAATCAAAGTATAAGGTCATCTGTGCATATCGGTGTATAGAGAAAACAGTGTAGTTAAGCATGATGAAAATCGTTATTTTTAATATCCTGTGCTCATAGCATTTTTGCAAAAGTATCAATTCTATAACCGCTTATATGTTTTCAGTCTGAAGTCTAATTAGAAACAACAAAGTAATTATTTTCATGCATAAGTAAACTCTTATCAACCACTCTGGATGCTTTTACAGCTAACACAAACAAATCTGGCTTTAGTCATTTCAGAATATGTTAACTGTACTTTATCTGTGAGCAGATGAATCTGCTTCATTTTCGAAGAAAACATCTGCCAAAATAACCAATTTCTTCAGAAGGGTTTTTTGGTCACATGCCACTTTTGTTAGACTATGATTTCTTTGGCATACAATCTAGAATCAAATAGGTTTAATCTATAATATCAGAATACAAAAACAGCAGAGCAAAGCATTTGTTTTTAGAGCCTTCCCGAGCGGAGGAGTCTCACAAAGCAATGACAGTATGATAGCAATACGGCATAGGTCCTATTGGATGAACACAGGATAAAAGTACTGCGTACTCATGGTAGCGTGCTAGTGCAACTGCACCGTAGATTTTCGATGCGCAACCCCAAATAGGCTTCCTCGGCTCACCCTATAGGCGGAGACAGGTGTCAGTAAGAATAGAAACTGGCTCAAAGTTATGGGAACTCTGACCGGGGGACTTCCACATGTAGTTAGAACTTGAATTCCCGGTCGGGGACCTCTGGGTCAGCCTAATCAACGAGTGAAGCCACTGGTTGTGTGGCGAATAATGGAACTCGTGCATTTTCCAATTTTCTGCATTAAACTAGTTTATTCGAAATTAGTGTCTTTATTTTGTTACCAGTCTCATTTTATCCTTCAATTTCAGTTATTTATTTGTCGGTCACAAGCAGTACTGAGAAGCGAAAGGTGGTAACTTGAACAAACCAAAAACGGGTAATCTTAAAGACGACTGATCTATATGGTATACTATATCATTTTCCAATCACCATTCTGCTTCTTGTTTTCTCTTGCTATTTTTCTTGAATATTCGAAAAAGACGAAATCAGACGATGGATTGATAGTTTAAACTGAACTGCAATAAGTCTATGCAGTGATTGATTTTTAGATCTTAGAATGGTGTATTTTCGTTCGACCGAGTTAGCAAGTCACGTGGAAAACATCGCGAGAAACAATGAGGTGTGCGACACTGGCGAATAACCGATAAAGCAATCAATCGACAACCCGAAAGATGGAAATCGTAAACTTCGTCTGCGGGTACATTGTTTTATTCCGATCCTACGACACCGTGGTGCAATCGAAAAATACGAAAGCTTGGATTCTGATATTCCAGTCTCTTACTACTTATGTTGCTCCGCATGAACTTGAATACCAAACCGCAAGCTAAGTTCATGCTGAAATTGAATACGGATTATCCATTTATAGCAATAAATTCGGCTTTATTTTACTTCTCTCAAGGTCGGTGTTTTCCTGTAGTACATAGCCTTTGACGAGAAGCTTTGCGTTATTGTTGATAACGGATGAAAAATGAAAATCATGAATATCGTGAATGGACTTATACGGGTTAATGTTCAGTTGCCGTGAGGTGATTGCCCCCTCCCCCCGTCCTGCAATCACCTCCAACAAGGACTCTGGGCTGGCGAAGTGGTGTCATACTCTGACCAGACAGTAATTCTTATCTTAGAATAAAGCAAATCATAATGGCCGATTATTTATTGAGATAAATCATTAAGAGATATTTTCTAGCTTACATTACATTAACGAATTACTGGTGATGCTGCTTTCAGATCTGTTTATTCTCAAGTGTTCTAGAGGTATTGCATATACACCTGGCGAGTATACATTGATCTGTTCGCGTTCGACCCATGGATCAGATTGAGAGCTACACAAACATCCAGCTCACCAAGCTAGCCACAAAAAACACCCGCATGATCAAATGCTCACCATCTGCTGCAGACTGGCCACCAAGCCGACCGCGGACTTCTTTTCGGGTTATTTATACAACTTCGAATGGACAGCTGCTGAGATTTGCATAGGCCATAGCAATAGAGTGCTGAAAGCCCCTGCTTTGTCAGTAAACGGAGGTCTACATCAGTCTGGCATAGCCCTGGTAACCACGTAGCGGGAGAGTGAATCGATGCCATGTTAGATTATCAACACATACATATTGTATGTCGATTGTGAAAAGTTCAGTAGCCTCGGTGGGCTACTGAACAAACAACAAACAACTATTTGAACATACATGTTGGTTGTTTATCTTGCTAGTAAGCGTACGCTTCTGTGTGTGTGTGTGTGTGTGGGTGGGTGGGTTTGTCGCCCTCCACTGACGGTGGTGGCCCGGTGGTAACGTCACCAAAATTACCACCTCGGGGGACGTGTGTTCGAACCCCACCACCACCGCCTGACTTTCCTCATGGCAGCCCTTTGATTGGCCGCTTCCCCCTTCCTGAAGATTGTATCATTGTGTATTCAATAAAGAAAGTAAAGAAAGTAAGAAAGTAGAAAGTAAAAAGAAAAAAAGGAATCATGCGAGATCAACGCTTGGGCCATTGCTTATCTCCGTAGCATGATGGTGAAACAGAATTCATAAGCTATACCTTGAGCGGCTGCACTGGGACACCAATCGATCATGCTCGATCGATATAAGTATCAGTGTTGACCAGATTCACATCCAGTTTGTTCCAGACTTTAAGGTCATATTCCATCTTTGTGATACCACCACAGAAGCACCTTCAAGTACTGAATATTCAAAATGACTATTATGGCCATATATCCAGAACGGAATGAGATGTCTCTATCAAACCAGCTGCAATAGAAATAACATAACGAAGACTGTCGAAATATACCATAAACAACATGATAACTACGCAATTTTATACGGAAATACAAGTTCAAAAATTGGAATGTTTTCAAAAATGCACTTTGAATTTGATAATCTTTACCCTAAAATCATGTAGTCTTACTTAAACATCCATAAATCTGTAGAGTTTTAACTCTGAGCTACCTATTCTCCAATCGGGCGTAGGGAGGGTTAGCTGCACGCAATATCCAAATCCCTGTACTGCTTCTTGTCTCACTCGACCAAAGGCCTCCCAGATCATCAAAAGCGCACCCACACTCCTGGCAGACCCTTACGGCCACTTTTGCTGACCCGTCATTCTTTGGAAGTCGTAGTTCATGAGTTGATTTTTTCGCATACGCGAGGATTCTTAATGTCGTGAGGTAATATTTGATAGCTGGATTCTGTGAACCATTCATCATTACCGAGCCCTTCTAGCCCTTCTAGCAGAAGCCATAAGCTACAGCTTGCTTAATATTTTCTTTGGCGGCCTGCATACTTATCTAAGAGATCGACGTTAGGTTGCGAATTCAGAAATTAAGAAAGCTCAAACTTTTCGCCATAACCTCGTCACAACCAACGCGATTGGTAGAGTCCGATTTCATTCTATTCGAAAAGCACCGAAAAACGTTCTCCTAAGATCAGACGCTTAGTCTATCTTCTCTCCTCCGCGATCCACGTTTTTATCGGATACTACTCGGCGGAATTTAAATCCTTCGCTTCTGCTCAAATTTGGTCACATCTACGAGTTGCCCTGTAGTACTCGAATGGTTGTACTTCATGAAACGTCCCACCGAAAAATGTCTTCTCCTAATCAGATCCACAAGCCTAGGTAATATTATGTCAGAGAAGTAGATTGTTTCATCCTTTATTTACCGATGTGTGATATGCATCAATTGATATTGTATCTCCATCGTTTCCCTCGGATTGCCTGCGAGAACCGTAAAATGCTGCGTTGTTGTTCAAATGTGATAACCAATGCAACAATTACACGTCACGAAGCTTTATTTGCTGGACAATAGCTTTCTGATCAGGCATATTTATTGAAATATCGTGCCTTAAGTTGTTTTGAAGAACTAAAGACTATCATAAACGCAGAGCAAGACAATTTTAGCAACGCGACGTACGTAGAGCTAATCTACATTATGTAGAAAGTGTTCTGATCTCCAAGGAATTACTAAGTTATCGAACATTTCCACAATTTCTGGTTGGTAGGGGCTTCGGTAATCGTTATTTTAGGAACGACTACGGTGGTGTTCTCATTGTGAATCTAGACGGGGAAATGGGACTGTGGCCATAGTTTATGCCCAACTTCCGGTATTCGACTAGCCGTACGAGCGTTGAAAGCCAGTTTGCATTTACTACTT
This sequence comes from Echinostoma caproni, assembly GCA_900618425.1. Classification (NCBI taxonomy): domain Eukaryota; kingdom Metazoa; phylum Platyhelminthes; class Trematoda; order Plagiorchiida; family Echinostomatidae; genus Echinostoma; species Echinostoma caproni. The sequence continues at coordinate 55,106 of UZAN01041101.1, forward strand.
GTGAATGTGATTTTTTTTATTACCCACCTAGGTGTGATGAACAGCAAACGGGGTGGACCCCATGGTTATGAGAACCCGCTGTTCAGTGGTTGAAATCGGCAACCTAAGCGAACCACATTAGGCCCCGATAGGTTAGGATTGGTATTGAACCGGACGACAGCAGAGCTGTCTACCACCAAAGTCGGGTGGCGGTGGCGGGGCTCGAACCTCGGATCATAGGGTCCAAAGCACGCCTTTGACAGCGACTAAACGACTGCGCCACCACCACCCGTCTATACGCAAACCGGTTTACTTTGCGTGGTGGACTGTATGAATTCAGTGATAAATACTTCGTCCATCTCCGCATCGTTTAAAGTCTTTGTTCTTCCTCCGTCTTTCGGTTGACGTTCGTACTGCAGTTCCTTGGCATTAATCCAGTTGTAAGCGGTCCTAAACTTCACTACATTGTGTCTTGCAGCAACATGCCAATCCTCTTCCTCTTCAAAAACCTGAACAATTCAGCAGATGTAGCTCAGAAGTCTTGAGTAGTACGGACCACGGAGTATTAGGCCGCGACTTTCCCTTTTCTTCCTCTGGTCTTGAAGCAATGCGGACATTACACCAAGCATCAGCTAGTCGACCTGACTGACTGTAACTGACCTTATCAACAAATCCAATATAAAAAAATGCTGATGTTCATTTTCTTGGACTTATCTTATGATTCTGCCGAAAGATTAAACAGTTTATTATTAGAGTCCCCACAGTAGTCATTAATTTTAGGCTCAGTCTGCTTGCTGACCGCAACCTTGTGAAAAGAATGTCCACTGTATCTTTATGTCATTGGTCGATATTTCTTATGCAGCAATACTTATTCTGAAAATGAGTAACCCTTTTTACCAAACAGATCGACTGCGTTCTGTTTCGTTCAGTTCTGTGGCCTGAGCCAGGAATGGACGAGCTACACTTAAGGTGTAACTGGTTTTGGTTGCTAGTCCCTTGATGACAGCCAGCCCATTCACCAAAGTTCACCTCAAGGACTCCAACCCGTATAACTTTTCTAACATTGTTCATCAAATAGACCCATGATTCTCGTATATCACTCGGATTGCACCGTAAACCCAAAACTCGTCCCTGGTCCTAGTTACCATGGTCAGCTTGGTTATTGAGCTATTGTCAATGCCCGAGCAACTGCGATCAGTTGTACCTTAGCTGTAGTGCGCACGAAGCAGTGCGTCACCCTTCATGCTTATCGAGTGGCGTCCGGCTTGGTGGTCACACCCAAATAGCATGGTTTCACCCACCCACCGGTTTAGAGAAAATACTCTGTGCATCTTCTGCAATTGAAGCGGTCCGTTTTTCGCTCTGTCAGAATAAGACATTTGAATTCTTTGCATGTCTCCGGAACCCTCAGATCTGACGTGTTCATCCATACCAACTGTTTTCTTTTCATTGAATTAGAAACGCAGCAGCACAATCCATTTCCAGAAGAATTTCATTGTCTCTTCGGGCACTGCAGTACTACACTACTACTACTACTACCCCTACTGTTAGGAAGCTAAAAGGCGGTGCTAGGACGAAGTTGATTGTTTTCTACTTATAACTGTAAAGATATACAGTCAAGCTCCTACTATGTCGCACCCCTCGGGAATTCTAAAAAGAGGGTAAATTCCAGGAACAGCGACATAGCAGGGTAAACAGTAGTTTACGTTAATCAGCAGTATAAAAATCGGTTGACTGTTTTGTGACAAAATAAACCGGATCGATGAAAAGTAGGTTACTTCCGTGACTTGTTCCCAACGCTTATAATTATAAATCGTTTTATTTATAACGGAATTTAGATCTACCGTCCTGCATATCCTCTATGTATCGAAGAAATCTAAATCTTTTGTGACGTCCTCAGTCTAATATCAGTACATTGCATGTGGTATTCAGACCTTTTTTCAGTTCTAAGTGTCTAGTTATCCCGAAACCACCTACCTTTCTACAGGGGAACTTTTTCTGACCCAATTATTCCATGTTAATTCCACACATTCCTCCATTTGGTTGCAGTGTAAGGCTAACCAGAGATTTGATTGTATGACGTCCACCATAATATACAACTGTTTTGGCTATAACAATGACATGATTATTAACGCATTGAGGGAAAATAAAGGTGAACCACTTCCAATACAGTGAAAAGGAAATAACATCAAAAATGAGTGAAATATCTGTTACGGGATATATTCAACATTGTCTTCCTTCCCATATTCAAACTGATTGTTTTCTGTGCAATCTATTCATGATTTTCTAGTGAAGATGTTTGTGCGTCTAGACATCTATTCGTTCGTTCGCTTTGTTGTAACCAGTATATGTTCAAACCGATTGATGCAATCAGCATGACCGTTGTTGGTCGGACTAAGTTCAACACGTGACGCCATACCGTGATTCGTAAACCAGGCGATGCTTAGCTTGATTCGAAACGAATTCATCTAAGGACTAAAAAAAGATTTGACACCCAAGCTTTCTTGGCCAGATGAATGGCCATGAGAATTTCCACTTGGGTTTTCATGATGGTAACGTCACCAAATTATCACCCCGGAGGACGAGTGTTCGAATCCCACCACCACAAGCTGACTTTCCCCATGTGCGTTGTATGGCAGCTCTCTGATTGGCCGCTTCCCCCTTCCTGAAAATTGTATCACTGTGTATTCAATAAAAGAAAGTGAAAATGAAAAGAAAAAGAAAAAAAATACGTTGCTCATCTTCGATCAGAGACAAAACATATTCCAGTAACTATTTCCGATAAGAACATTTGAAAGACCAAATCATGCCCTGATCCATTGGTTGTAACATTAAAGAACAATTCGGAGGCAGCCGTACCAATGTGACATTGGAGAATACTGCGGCTTGGTTATGGCAAGGGGCGTTGTCCATACATAGTACAACAGAGCGCCTTTGAGAAACCATCGTGGAGTTTAAAACCTTCCAATCACCAACGGTGATAACCTTTCTCCCGCAAAGCAGTAACGTGACCCACTCTTTGGATTTCTTGGACCCAGAAACTGTCTTTCCTTTCCAACTGAATGTTCTTTCTAGAAGCTGCCTGCAATACAAAGCTGTTTTATCTACATTTAAAATATCACAGTAAGCATATCCATGTATGAACTGCGGTAACCCCGCTCGAAACTCATCCACTGCTTCATTTGGAACCGCTAAACCAACCACAGACCTAATGCACATGAGTTGCTTTTTTCTTATTTTGTAAGATTGAATACTATATCGGTATGAACAAGAGCAAAACCACCCTTTGGAAGCCTTGAAGTCATCATGATGCAATCTTTGTGCTAGCTGGATTGCCTTCTTACGTACGATGCTCCCATTATTGAAAACTCTCCATGCTTTTCCCTCATAGCAGTAAACCAAACCAAAGTTGCCTCATTCATTGCCCTGAACTTTTCGTTGGTTTTCAGGTGGCATTAGGTGCTCCAGTGTTCAAAAATGTCCCGATAGTCGTTCGATGGGATACAACGTTGTAGGCAGTCCTTTCTGAAATTCCAAGTAATTTAGCTACGGAGCTCTGAGTTGCACCTGGCTGTCTCAGCATTTCTAACACATTCTGCTTTTCTCTGATCGATAGGCGCTTGCACAGTTTGACGGAAAATGACACTGTCTGCGATCGCTTGCATCGGTGCGACTTCCTCGCAAGGATTATCCACTCAGTGAACGGTGTCGTGAACGCGTCACACTAGTTGCAACGCGATTGGTTGAGGGCGACATTTCGCGTTGGTTCGTCAATGGCCGTCCCGAACACCGATCAACGACCAAGTGAGTACGTATCAGGAACTGCGACATATGGAGCGGTGCGACATCGCTACGTTATTAAGCACACGGTTGGTTCGGGTTTTCGAAAAAGTGGAAAGATGTTGGAAAAAGTGACTTCTCAGGGGTGCGATATAGCAGGAGATTGACTGTACGTAAATGAGCATACATACAACAAAATGTCTCATTTGGAACAAGTCTTCAGAATTCCCACAAGCACACAGGACAAATAATAGAACGGTCAGATGGTAGATGCACATTTTCCGCTGTTACGATTTTGAGTACAAGAGTTCGCTCCAGAAAATGTGGTTTATTTTTCACCATTCAGAAAAACCGTCAATTACTTTCTTTTGCGCACTGGAAATATACTATTCACACTAGTACTACCGCTACTGTATTAGTAGTACGTGCAACAGAGAGGTTCCCGGGTGGAAATAAAGGTGAGTGACGGTTCCAAAGTAGATTATTCGTCTCATTTGTCGATCGCACGAATGAGGCTTTGCAGATAATAACGTTTGTGAAAAAATAGACTGGCTACCAACCCTGCCAAATGGCCGTAACGTTTTAGTGTTACTGAGGTTGCTTTTTATCAGCCTACAATGGGTTAACTTCCTTTAGTGTTGGAATAAAATGACATCACAAGACTTAGTGGTGATGATGTAGAACTTTGGTGAAAACTGTATTGGCTAACGAAATGCGAAGCCCCACCTTTGAACACCGATAAGTTTGGGGGACAAAATAAAAACGCAGCAATTGGATAGCAAAGAGCATCTGATCATTTCTCTAAAAATATTATGGACAATGTGAAACCTCGAATCAGTATTTATTTTATGGACACATTGTAGTTAAACAGCAGGAATGAGATACAAAACACAAACTCACACTCAAGCCCTTCCCGAATGGTCGTAGATTGCCAGATCCGAGGCGGTTCCAACTTAGATCCAATTCCACAATGCTTGTGGCCTGAGGAAGAGCTCGTCCAAAAAATACCACTGATTGTTCACCAAAATTATTATACGACAAATTGAGATAGGCCAATCGAAGGGAAGTCTGAAAATATATCAATATTCTATAACTCATCTTGGAATAGATAGACTGTGTTGGAAAGCGTTGTTTGGATTGGTCGTTTGTGTTCCTGCAACAATTGTTTTTATGATTGATCCGTATAAGAATTGTTTTACCAACCGGACAATCTGATTGGGCAAACTTATATAAATACCTGTGATTTCCGTCCCAATTGACTCAACTGCGTCATTTATATGACAACTTTCCCAGTTTTCCATTGAAAACAAATGCATACTTTTACAGGTAGTAGTCAGTATCTTTACATACGTGATGAAAAAATGAATCAGAGTTAAACGATACCAAACCAAGTCGCTGGATCGACTCGTATCCAAGGTTTGAAACATAGCCCGGCTATACCAAGACAAAACTCACAACAGAACAGACTCTGATTTTTGAATTCTTCAGTGTGATGATGGCTTCTCCTGTCGGCTCTCTGTTGGCACCGAATCTAGTTGGAATGTTACCTCTTCTCCAGTCACCAGCATCTTTGCAAATATGGCTTTCCGCATGGCCGGTAATTTACACCATTCACGCGATCAGCTGCTTGAACGTGAGGTTCTGGAGTTGATTCTTTCTTTATGAAACTGCTGAAAAATGATTACACTTTTTACAGTTATCACACGTTTTTTCCCCAAGCAGGGCAGTTGCTTCTTCTCAGTATATGCATGCGGCCACGGAAACGACAATTAGCTGTTAGTCGTGTTCGATTTTCTGTGGCGATTCTGCATGACCCATAATCCTCCGTTGTGGTAAGCGTTTCTGTATGTTTCTCTGCTGCCTCCTCACCAGTTTCCGCTGCCACCATGTAAAAAATCGATTCTCAGGAAGTGTTTTCGATATAATTTTTAAGTGCACCGGACATAAATCATATTTGGGACGAGAATCGCAAGCGTATATATAAGTTTGCACTTATCAGATTGTCCGATTTGTAAAACAAGTCTTATACGGACCAATCATAAAAACACAATTGTGGCAGGAATACAAACGGTTAATCCAAACAATCTTTTACAACACAGAAATCGACCTCGGCTATTCGTCTAAGAGAACTGTACCTCCCCTTTTACATCATTCGACCATGCGGTAAACTGAATCCGAGACTACTTTCAAATCAAGAAATCAACCAACTAACTCACACACTGACGTTCACATGGGCAAAGCGACAGAGAACTTTGTAAAGATATAACAACTGTAAAACTCATTTGACGACCGTCTCATACAAGTCTCGTGCTCCTCTGTATTATTTTAAGCTCAGCTGAACAATAAAGCCCGTTCAAAAGTATCTTTTTGGAAAACTTACCGCCATAAGATCAGCGAAATATGTACCAGCCTTATCATCGAAGCGGTTCCCATGCACATCAATGCGCTCTAGCTGAGTACTCGAGGCTAGAACGTCGCATAAGTTCTCGGCGCACTTAGAAGTGAGCTGGTTTTCGGACAGATTCACATCGGTGATCATCGTATTCTCTTTGAACATCAAAATCAAATCTGCAACACACTAGAGAAAACGAGAACGAACTGATAGATAAAAATCACAGGCAAAGCAAACAGTATCGCGATGGTAATCAACAGTTTCATTGTGCATTGTTATTTCACTTAACAAATTTATTCACATATATTCAGAACGTGCAACTGTCCACGACATCTCTTTGAACAAATTAAAACCATTGGCCCAAGATTAGTACCTGTCACACCTAAGTATAAACACGATTAAGACTTGTTTGGTAATTGCTGGAGACTTCACTGCTGAAGTGGGATCCTTGGAAGAATCACAAAGGCTACTTCGTAGTTCACATGCAATCCCAGCTAACCGGACTGGTAACAGAGAATGCCAACACCAACTAAGCGCTGACCACGGACTGTTTCTGTCAAGCACGAATTTCTCGCATAACGACGCCGCCTTGCATGGAGACCGCCAACTGCTTCACAGCGCTGTACTCAAATCGATCATCCATCGAGGACTGCCGCTCCTACTGGTCAACACCCGTGGACACGGACCATACTCTGCTACGAGCAAGATTCTCCTTATGCCTGATAAAGAACCGCAGAAAAACCACCAAAAACGGATGCCCACAATACAATATCACCGAGAGTTGAAAATCGGCTTTCGAAGCCTCTCGGATTAACCAGCAGCCGGATGAACAATGGACGACAGTCAAGGAAGTGATCCAAGCGTCGATCAAAACAACGGTGAATTCTGGCGCACGGTCATACAAAAAAGATGTATCTCCACTGTTGTGTTCGGACTAGACGTACGAATAACACGAGCGACTCTTGCTTAATCCCCCCACGATAACGCGGAGAGAACACAGGTTGAGACAACACTCAGTGTGTATTGTTTGATTAGATATCTATACGCAAATATATAGAGCAAATCGTGTATAAGAGAACGGCGCAGTGACGCGCTAATCAGATTGCGTCCTTGACATACCGATTGATCGATCGGACAAACATTGGCTGACTCGTTCTGTGATCATCCAATCAGGTTCAGCCTGTCCGGAGCGTTGCGAGTGTGCGTGTGGCCTGACTCGGAGGGGTGCGCGATTGGACAGGTTGCTTAAGCTCAGTCCTAACATCCCCGACCTCGGTTGCCGTGCTGGAGGCTTGCAAAACCATTCCTTTGGATTCAAAATACGACAAAGTGCGCAAATCTCATAAACACCAGCTCATCAAGAGTCTGAGGAATGACCACGAAAATTGGTGGGTAGGAAAGTGTAGAGAAACGGAGAAGGCTGCGGCTATCGGCAATAGTCGCAATACTTTTCATTCAATCACGAGTAAAGGATCAAGGTTAGGGTTTTCATATCTTCATGATTGGTCCTCGTTTGACCTCTCTCGTTGTTTTTCCAACCGCTACCTCCCTCGACAAACATCGCTCGCCATAGAATGCTATCTGGTGACATGCGTAGCACATGTCTCAACCAGCGTAATCTATGAAGGCCGACTACTTGCTCCAGTGGACGACCGCGATTACCAGAGACTCTATGACTAACCTCAGTATGGTTCGTCCAGTTACCCCATCAAGGGCAAAACGCATAACAAAAATAGATACACTTGGACTCAAACTATCTAGAAAAGCTTGCAAATTACCTGGATCTCTACCTAGCTGCACAATGCCGTCTGCATACTCCAGATCAGCCAGTCAAAATCCTTGGAGTACACCGACGCCGCTATCCTCGCAAGAGGATAGGCCTGTTTCAAGAATTTAATCCATGATGAAGTTAAAAGGACAAAGAGAGTGGACAACTCTGACGATCACCATTTTCTGTGGTGAACTCGGGTGAAGAGTGCCGTAAGTTCGGACGCAGCTTCGGCTATTAATATAAAGCGATTGCAATATTGAAATAAACTTCTCAGGCACACTTCGGAGAGAGACAGCGCCAGAGTTTAGAGTGGCAGACTGAGTCGAAAGAGATTATGGGTCTTCGAAACGAATGTCAGTGCTCCAAAATTTGGCGAAGAGTGAAGATACGGTCAATACAACCTCGATCAGGTCTTAAAACAGCCAGATTCTCACGCTTGCACCGTTCACGAGCGACGGACAATCGACGGAGTATGTTTTTAGCGTGAAGTTTGGGGACGATGCTGATTGAAGTGTTTTCTCTGCGGTTATCTTCAGAGGATCTGACACCTTCCTGGTGACTCGGTGTGCTTTCCGGTCCACCCAATTTCGTTGAAACCTGTTTTCTTTCCCATATTGAGCCCATGAGTTTGGGTCAACTCCAAGACTAATGTCTAACCTCCATCCTGGAACGCCAATGATGACCGCCCAACTAAGCCGTAGGTCTTATGCATTTCAAACAATTTATTCCCCGGGAGACCTCCAATTCAGATGCGAGACTGGTATCAACTGAGAGTACTCAGCCAGACCAAGTGGGGGGATAGGGGCGACAAACCAGATATCGATAGGTGTCAGTTTAACTGGGCCTAAAAACGAAGGCTCATTTGACGAGATAAATACTACCATGACATGTGGCTACTCACGTCCAG
>UZAN01041102.1:5142-16570 GCA_900618425.1 Echinostoma caproni
CAATCTCATCGTGTTGGTTCACGCCACAAGAGGAGATCCTCGTATTTCTTCGGAAATCAGCAGCTACCACATACCTAAAATGAAAAGGACTTAGGTATAATTGTTCAAGAGGACTTAAGCTGCTTGATCAATTGCGCTAAGGTTTCGTCCGCTGCTGTGAAGAATGTTAGCTTGCTTAGGCGAGTCTTTGGTCGGTTTGAATCAGCACTTCCCACGTGTACATTCGACCGTACACAGAGTACGCTATCCAAGCTTAGAGGCCATGGTTGCAACGTGATCGTAAAATGCTAGAGCGTTCACGAAGGATTGACCTTCAAGATAGTCAAGAGATTGCATTACCTCATCTATGAGGAGAAATTACGATCATTGGGACTATATTCTGCTCCGTACTGCCGAATTCGGGGAAACTTGATTTTGACGTATCAAATAATGCAGAATCCAAACCATCCATGTCCGCCGCTGCTCACGTTGTCGAACAGTATACACCTTAGGGGAACACCGTTTCAAGTTACTGTTTCCAAATTGTCGACTGGAATGCCAGCGCCAATCTTTGGCAGTCAGAGTATGCAGTGCTAGGAACACCCTTCCGTCTCACGTCGTTTGTGCACCAACTATTCAGTCTTTCAAGCGGAGACTAGATGAATCCCTGTTATACCTCACATTCCTAAACAACTAAAAATAAACGCAAATTCGTTGATGAATACATTAGCTGTTATGTCCCACTTGGAGTTCCATGTGACAATTGATTTTTTTCGCCGCTTTGTGGTTGCATCGCCGTCATGAACCTTGCACATGCTTAATCATCCAGTTTCCATGTTTCTTTCTTTACCACAGACCTGATTATTAGAAAAACACTTTGGAAATAATAAAAATCTACAGTTATCAGGAATAACAACTGATGCATTCCGATTTGAGGTCGTTCATCTTCTGGTTCAGTGTTTTTTGTCAACTATCGTAGCGAAAATTGTACGAGTATATCCATTGCTCGTTTCACCCCGAAAAACCCCCAGTCTTGGTCACATTTTTAGCTTCCTTCGGAATATTCACTCTTTTCAAGCCAGCACTTGTGCCCATATCGTTTCTTTAGCTTGTTCTCACACTGTACTCAACAAAATTCGTTTTTCGGGACCATACGTTCCTTTCCTCGGGAGATGTCCGGACCTTGTCTCAGAGGGTCATTCATGTTCAACGTAACTGACGATCGGTAGTTTACCACATTAGAAACGCTATTCCCACTTTTAAGACGAAACTGTAGAAGTTCAGAATTTCCTCACCTAGAGTCGCTCAAAACGCATTGATGCGCTCGTTGTGTTCTGTGCGGCCAAATCACAACGTTTGTCATACTGCACTTTATTCTTGGGATTGTGCAATCCACGAGGCGCTAATCTTTTTTCTTTCCTTTATTGCCTCATTTTTCCTGGTACTGTGTGTTGGGATCGATGGAACCGAACTATCAGAACGGGATTGTAATGTATTTCACGTTTTTTTTCGCTGCGCACGGTGCTCCCCTCTGTGCACACAATCGCTATGCGCCACCGGATGCGTCTATCGGCTTCATTGTGGTCAGGTGTGGTTCGTGGCGTACGTAGGGAGTGGGGGNCTCTCCCTGGATCCAGCACATTCCCAGCCGGTGTCTAGGGTTGGGTTCATTACCGTCCGTCCTAGTCTGGAGACAGTTCCAGTCCCTGTCTATACAACTAAAACATCCACTTGCACACTCCGGAATTCGCTCTCTGTCTTTAGTGTGTGCGTGTGTGTGCCTTAACTCGCTCCGGGGTTAGCTGTGCCGACTCTCTCTTTCTCTCTGGCTGCCCATACATTTCTCATCGATGACCTGTCTAATGCCACTGTTGCATTGTTTTCACTCACATACCCGAAACTACTTGGTTTTGTAGGACAAAAAAGTGCTCAGCACACATGAATCTTCCGAATAGTAGTTGTGTGCACGGGCTTTCGGTTTGCATTCCACACACAATGTATCTCCCCCCATTGGATCTCCTCTCTTTCTTTGTGAGTGGGTGTTGGTAGGCACCACAGTTTGACTTAGTTTGGGCTGTTTTGCATGCTCTCACTCCTTTTGTAGCGATCACGTGATCGTTGCATAGAAGAATGATGTATCTGAGGAACGTGAAATAAATAATCGGTTTATTATTATTTTAATCATTATTGAAAACCGCAGAAGTCATTCATGTCGAACGGATTCAAATCGAATCTCTTCCTCTATTTTCTGTTTAGATGTTAATCGGTCCCTATTTTGGACAGTAGTTGCATTATGCACATCATTATCCTCTCTGAATACACAAGACCAATTCGATTGTTTTTGTTACTAATCCTCACTGAGTGGCGCATCACGCAATGCTCTCCCCAAAATCGGTTAAACAAATTGCAAACTAGATTTACCAGCGAGGAGACCAAGACAAACTCTGCGAAATAAAACAGGGGATTGGTTCGTTGTTTTGTTACCGAATTTTTCATTCATTTTTCAATTCCTTGTTTGCATAAATCAATCGTAATGTGTACTGGATGGAATGCAAACAATCAAACTATCACCGCCGATTGGAAACAACTTGAAACAATACTGTGGTTCAAGCTTGGTATTCACAACGACATCGTATCAGAGCCATCCGTGATAGAGAGCTGAGTTTTCGTCCCATAACCGTAACATCTTGAGCACTCAAGTTAACTGAAAAGGTTAGCCTCGAACGCCTTCAGTAATCTATAGTTATTTCCCACGATCCATTTTAGTTGGTATACANTATACAAACCTTATTCCTTACTGATTTTATCATCAAGTCTTTGTGTAACTCTTTTCGGTGTTTTTTCTTGACTACTCTTCAGCATTCGACTCCATTCCTCGGTCGGTACTGTTCCGGAAACTGGAATTGTTTGAATGTCTCAATCAATTTTGAGCTTGGTTATTTTACTGAAAGAGTACCACTAGACTTTGAAAAAGTTCCATCTAAACCCTTAGTCAACCACTATGGGGTTTTTCAAGGGTCTGTGCCATCCCCTAAACTTATTTTCCACATACATTTGTAGCATTTCTCGTGGTTCTCATGTACGTATTTTGAAACATGCAGAGGACGTCGTGCTGTGTAAAATAATTTCTTTTTCTTCCGATCTAAGTTACGAATTCTCACACCTCGGTTTATCTATTATTGGCCGCGTTTCTTCTACTTATGTGAACGAATTAATTGCAGAACTTTCAGATTATGATACAATTTCCTGTATGAACTTTGTGGCGAGGATTATCTCAGACACTAACCACCCGTTGCACGCAGAACGGACAAGTTATCGTTACCAACCCTAAACACGCTCTGATTTCCGACAGACGCCAACTTGAATGGAAGCTTACCAAAATTCACTCTGTGTTTCACGTTTTCTCACAAATAAAGAGAACGAAACAATGAATTTCGTCTTAACCTTGGACTATAAAATGTCCCTATGCTGTCTTTAAACGCTATTTTCTTCTTTGAACACGTTCCAAGTGCCGGCTGGCGTGTCGTTTTTTCAAAGCTCAAATATGAGCTTCAGTGCCTGCAACATTTACACAGATCAATATAATACAGTGGGTTGCAGATTTCCAACCCACTTGAAGCAGGATATGACCAGTAAATTGAACACCTAGAAGTTGATTATGCTACACTGCAGTTCGTTTGGCGGTAGTGCGTCGGACTCACAACTCTTTCAATTTGACAAACTCACACAATCACTTCATCCAGGGTTGCTGAAAAACCCCTGATTCCAAACGTTCCGAGATGTGTCCGAACTGGCTTTCGGTATGGTTGAATTTAAGGGATCATTGGCTAACCTGGATGTATGAAGTGCCTCTCACCTGCTTAAGACCCAACTAAAGGGATGCCCTTCCAATAGTAGATGGCGGTTTTCGGACAGAGCCACACTGGTTAGTGGGTCAGGCTTTGGCTAATCGAAGGCTCCCGGTTTTGAATCTCTTAGGAATTCATCTGCTATGGTTCTCGTCTGTGAAAGAAAACAGAGATTGATTTATTTTTTTGTCATTCTAGACCCATGCAGGTGTGAGATATAATACAATGCATGGGTTCGACTTCTAATAGATTTGATGTACCTGCAGTTGAGGAAATTTTGTAAATGAATGGATCAGTGTTGCAGAGTTTCCAAAGTTTTTGATTGAAAAGTCAGTGACTCGGTAACTGTACAAGGTGATGTCATATATCAACAAGGCAAGAGTCATCTGGCCACTACTCGTACACTACAAACTGTTGCTTGTTCTTCTGGATCAAGATCATGCATTACATGTCTAAACCCGAATCAGAGTCTTTGGGGCATAGTTGCTTGCCCGGTGCACAACGTTTGCTGAGGTAGGTAGTGGGTGGAAAGAGCCAAGGTTATGAAAATCCTGACCAAGTAATTTGCTCACACAGATCGCTTTAGGCTTCCTGAATGGGGATAACGGTATCAGCGTAATTAGAGACACCGAATGTCACAAACGGGGACGTTCGTGCGTCTTCTCAATTTCCTTCCAACTTTGGTCTTCATGGATTCTCTGTCTTCCCCGGTCACTGATTTGAACATTACCCATCATCCCTTTAGGGTATATTGACCAACCGACGAACTCACATAATGTGAGATGTATGTACTGAAAATTGTTGAGATATGCAAACAGAATGATGATTGCACGTGATTTTAAATAGTGACTATGGTAGCTGAGTTGATTGGAGAGGGAGGGGGGGGGGGTCGATNTCGATCGGAGGTCTTCTGTTGTCACTCCTACCCCATTTTTACTATCTACTCTAATAGGCATTATCATCACGCACACAATGCAGTTTGTCGTTCTGACCGGATATAGTGATATAAGAAGTACGCCAAATGGGAGTCCTACACTTTTCTTCGCGTACTGCCCATCCACGATCGCTGATGGTCGTTACTTCTAAAATATCGTCGAAGTTTGTGAAACGCTACTCAACAGTACATAAAGGAGGTGTATTGAGGGTTTTATTTTTTTATTACACACGCTTGTATGATAACAGCAGACGGGATGGACCCCACAGTCAGGAAAACATGTATGTATGTATTTTCAGACACGTCTGAATCCAGACTGTGCCAAACAAATCATGGTACAATAAATAATGTGTATGTAAAAGAAAAACGTTCCATAATTTACGTGGGGGTAGAATACTGCCAGATTGCCCAGGCCAAGGCAGTTGAATTTTCTTGAGGAATACACAACCGGAGCCTTTGACTAGCCAAAGCCTGACCCGCAAGGCAGAGGGGCGGTGCACGAAAATCGCGATCCATTGGGGGCCAGTGTCCAGTTCGTCGGATCATACGCCCTTCGGACGGGGTCAAACGTCCAAGGTGCCCAATACACCTCGATGTCCAATCGAACCGGTGACCACTATCACAACCAGGACGTGGTATGAGTGTGTGTGTGTGTGTGTGTGGTTCACACTCCTCTTGGTTGGTTTAGAATCAGGATTTTTAGCCAACTCCCCTAGGTGAACAACCAGTGGTCAACCAACCCGGTTATACCCCCGGATGCCGGCTTTTCGTTCTCTCACTTTGGTGGGAAAACACCTCATTCACCAGAAGGCAGTAAGTAGAGCTTCTTCAGCAGAGGCTATTTGAGACGCTTGGTCGTATGGGAGCATTTCACGAGGTGCAAGAAAAGGGTGACCAGCTGCAACCCTAGACCCCCACCCCGGACCATACTGAAGCTGGCAATGTACTACTGTCTCTTCAATAGACATGTTTATGGGGAAGTACAACAGGCATTGCTGACCAGATCGATGAAGTTTCATAACTGAGATAATCGAAATCTCAGTTCAATTTAGTTCAGTTCGATTCAGTTCGTACAACCATTAATCATGCATTTTTGTGCCTATGTGACCCGGTCTCCTTGTTAGGGGATACGCTTCAAACAGAGTACATTGATTAGTATTAGACCAGATGATGGCAAAGCTGCCTACCACCGAAGTCGGGTGGTGGTGGAGGGTCTCAAACCTCGGACTATAGGGTCGAAAGCACACGGATGATAACGGCTATACCACCGTCCGAATGTGATGCATTATATTTTACTGAGATAGAATGGAGTGCATTTATAATGCATTGTCCTTGTATCTTGTTAGATTGAAACGATGAATCATATTTTTATGCCGAGTAAGTGGTCAAATATTTCCAGTTTTTCTGCTTACCCCTGCGTTCGATCATCGTTTTCGAAGAACATGAAACATGAAAGCACGTCTCATCACTTAACCTACAAGTAGTGAACCTCCTTATGCGACTAACGTTAGTATGAGCATAAAGCAAATAGTTCATCGATAGTAGCTTATCGTTGTTTCGTTCGGGAATCCAATACCTTTCCGACTATTCAGTTTAGCCTATCAAAATCGCATCAGCTCATTAATTCTATTCACTGATTCTCATCGATTTGACAATGCGTCTTCTTTTTCCTCCAATAAAATTCGGCTGGTATTATTTTGGCACAAAACTTTGGAACGAGACTGAACAGGCTGAACTACTATGCACCTAACAAGTGGTGTATCGGACCACAAAACCTGATTATTTTACTACCTTTTCGGACTCGAATTAGATGTCGTACTACCAATCTGTGGTTACTTTACCCATCACCTTTCATATCAGTTGGGATTTACTGGGAATAATGGTGTTTTAATGAGGTCTATCGTCCACTAGACAAATGTCCACTCCTTCGCTCGCGTCTTCTGACTACTGTTGACATGTTGATACTTCTGCACGAAGAATCATCCCATGTAAATCCAGTTACACATGCACAACAGTTCAGCACTGCCCGCTCAGTTAGATTAGATCACTGTCAGGACTACGTGCATGCAGGACTCGATCTCTGTACAGAGTCGGATGGATTCCAGGCACATACCTAATATGCACCCACCTGTACTGTATATCATGTTTCATTTACCTGTCACTCGCTGTATCAGATGAATCGATTCCACCAGCCGCGATGATCCTATTGAGATCGTCGGGATTAGGGTTACCAGGGCTACCTCTAGCACCGTTTGATCATTCCTTATATAGATGACTCATCCACTTGCAGTACGGTTGTGTTTCAGACCAATCGGTAGCCAATCGTTCGGTTAATTTGTCTTTTCTGCAAAGCTTTGTCTGGTACATGGAATTGGATAAAAGGCGATAGCCTTATTACTGACGGGTCACATTTGTCACATCACATTTTCGTCTGCGGACTCTTGTGGAAAGTTAATATACGAAAATGCCTTGCAGCACTATTCGTTCAGTGCCGCTTAATCAGTGAGCTTAAGCCAAACTTTATTCACAGCTAGGGGTCACCAGTTTGGTTCAGTGGGTCTAAGTTCTGGCAGTCCAGCTGGTCATACTATGTGCAACAAACGCCATTATACACCATGTGTAACTGCACGTCCATGTTCCTCCGTCACTTTGGTCTTCTTTCATTTCCCTGTTCATTTTTCTAACTGAAACCTTTCCTCATCATTTCGAACGATATTGCTCTGTCATGGTTTTCACACCACTGGTACCGCGAAGCATCGTTCAATCGGGAAGCGCCGTTCGATGACACGTCACTGTCGAATGCTTGCTTCTTCGCAAGTACCAGTGAGGATTAGCTAATATGCGTGCTTGTGGCTTTTGTATACGAATGTGGGTTACAGTTCACGAAAATCAGGTCGTCCGATTACATCTGGTTGCACCCAGGATGGTCCTGAGAACCGGTTTTCTAGGCACTCCGATAAATTTGTTCATGACTTGTTTCGTTGGAGCAAGGTTATCAGTTTTTTTAGCTTGTCGCATTGACAAGTGATCTCAGTTAGCACGCACGGGTTTCCCCATTCTAATTAGTAAACGCATATTTGTGTCCATCTTCCGTTGTGTTCGACCCAATTGGATTCATTTAGTTGAATTCACTTAGATTTCTTTGAACACTCTGTATGATCACAGCTATAAGCGTAACACGCTTCCTTCTGGTTTCGGTGTTGTTTCGTATTACGTCCGACCCGCAGGTTTCTTGTCAGCCACAGACTGTCATGTCATACACAGAAATATGTGACGTCTCAGTCCGCGCGCGCTGACGAGTGTTGATGCTGGGCCATTCACCTACCTCGACTATGTCTGGTTATTGATTTTCGGTTTTTTCCAAACATCATGTGATCAGCCGTGCCGTTTTGGTGATCCATCTGCGCAAGACAGCTCGCACAAATGTGTGCGTACGAACAGGCACGCACGAATCAACAGCTTGGCATTTATTGTTGCCGTGTTTATGTGCGCACGCGTTTCGTCTTCAGGCAGTTGCCTCTAAATTACTCGAATTTGTCGTTGGATAAGAAGCACATGTGATTGTTGCTTGTTTGTTATACGATCCCCACACGGATTCACTTTTACTCCGGTTCGAAGTCTGCCATTCTCTTGTGTTGAAGTATATGCACGGGACAATAAAGGTACACTAAAGAGACACGGTGTACTATAGTGAGGTTTTCGGGTCAGACTAACATTTAGCGAGTAGCTATGACTCCCCACGCGGAGCTGTACAGAACTGTTAATTTTCCATACCGTTGTGTGCTTTGAACGTGCAATGTCACTCATGTGGGTATCACAATCGTAGCGTGCAGTAAAACGTACCAGATTCATATTGTTATTCTTTGGGTTTGTAATGTCGCCTTATCTCCAGATTTCTGTCTACGCCAGATCGCTAAATTACTGCTTCGATATTTTCAATAGGGATCAGTTTGACGTGCCTACCGGTCTGCATGAAATCGTTAACCATGCTCATGTTTGGAGACACGCACTGTTCGTTTGTGTGGCTATTGTCAGCCGAATCTCCAACCTGAGTGATTTGTGGACAAAATAACGCTTAATCACAGCAATGTGTAAAACTCCCTTAACTATGAACCATATTTTTCTATGAGAATAAGAACTATCCTCAGCAAATACCAATAATCTCCTCTTCGTTTTTTCCTTCCATGTTACACTCATTGCACATTGTCATCCCCTTCCGTCCTCAGAACTACTTTGCGATCGTGAATGGAGGCTTGGTACCGGTCCGGATGGGTCTATGGCTGTCCGAAGCCATGCGTGGTTTGCGCCGGATTGGGCCGATTCCGTGCGTGAAATGTTCGGTGTATTGGACGGGGCGGATCTCTCTTTGACCGATTGGACATGGTCCAATATACGAGCCTGTCGCGCTCCGTTTCAACCCAACCTCACCAGTGAGACGGACACGGCCTACTTCCCATTGGACACGGACGATGAAGCGCAACAGCATCGCAATTCACACGATCCGGTTCACACACCGACTGATCACAAACGTTCCGATCCATTGTGTGACTCTCTGGCCGATCCATCAGTCAAATCCAAACAATCTCCGGAGACTGAGGCGTTCCTGAACAAATATCCCGGATACCAGCTAGCTTTTGCCGGTAAAGTTGTGTTGTAACTGTGAAATCGAACGTGTCTACAGTTTAAACTCGCAAATGTAGCATCTCCCTAAAAGTGCAATCTCATGGAATTCGCAGATGTACAACGATGCTTTTTGGGAATATGATATCAAGAAAGCGGAGAAGACTAACGCTAACGTTGTTCAGGAAATGTTAACTGCTATTGTAGATGAATACCGAACTGAAAGATAATCTGAAGAAAATGACGCAAACGAGAAAAGCCCACGCTTTATACAGCCCAAGCTTATATCTACTGAGAAGCGCCACCTAACACAAAGTCGCTTTCAATCCGAACGGAGACTTGGTGACCCTAACGAAGTTTCATTGTATTTTACTCATGAATCGATAAATGTTTATATGGAATGCACCGCAAAAAGGTCTCTGTTTTTGACGCTGAACTATCTTGCGCAGCTTGATGACTGTTAATGAATTTCACAATACACAAACCCCGTCCCCGGGAGGTGGGATTGTAGGATTCGGTTATTACGAGCCGAAAACAAACCTGAATGGAATGTGGCTTCTCCTCACTTTGTCTGCCAGGCTATGCGGAGTAGGTCTTGGCAATTACCAGTCCGATCTTTGTCATGAGAGAGAACAAAAAAAAACAGACTCAATGTGCACCGCTTCACACACACACACACACAAAGAAGCAAATCGGTTAACAGGCATGCACGATTTTCTGAAAGTGTGATTTATTCGTTTTATCGTTACACATCATCGGCATCTTTGTTGATCTGAGTGTCAGCAGTTCTCGGGGTGGGAAAACTGATCGTTTGGCGAATTGGTATGTTTGTATCGAATTGGTTTCTTGGTCGCTCAAGTCAGACTCAGTTGCTTTTGCGCTCCAATTTTCGCACTGTATCAGTTTGTACTAAAGAAATCTTCTCTAGTTGAACGAATCGACAGTCCTCCTACCCTACCACATTGTTTTAAGACACCCCCAACCCATAGTAATCGATCGATCGATCTTTTTGGGTTGCTGTCTCGTTTGCATACTGATCTTTACTAGGCAGATGAATAATCCACTTGATGAATGACAAGTTTTGCCCTCTATCTTCTATCATACCAGGTATTGATTTAGAGATTGACCTACTGGGACATTCCAGCGACCGACAAGGGAAGAGTCTCGGATCGACAACAGTATTTGGCAAACGCTCGTGCAACAATATTGTTTTCATTGACTGCGAGAATTTTCATGATTTGACTAAGCAACCTATACATCGTTACTAACAATGGACTGCAAAACAGTGCTTTAATATTTATCTGAACGTGTTACCCAACTGTACCAGAATCCCTTAGGCCAAATGCCGTTCCACTTGTGTCGTCTTTCTAAAATGATTGTCCGCCTCGAATTTTTTCAAGTCAGCGATCGTCCCCCCTCCCCGCACATTTCGTGTTGGCAAGATGGGGTTTCAGCGTTGTGCTTATGTGAAAACCATTCAGATTAGATAAACGAGGACATCAGCACACTCCTAACTAATGGATCAGATGACACAGATCAATTAGTATGCGGTATTTAATTCCCACCAATGCTGCATCTCTCCTTCTCCGTCATTCCTCTGGTCACAGGTTTCTCCTTCTCCTCCTCACATCCCGATCATTTGACGTTACTAAATGGACTCCATCTGGCTCCGCGTACAATTTCATCCCAGCGGCCGACGGCGGACATAGTGACTTCAGATGCAGGGTTACCGAACCATAAACCAGTCACCACCACTAAGCCTATTTTACCCGACTCGAATCCAGACGAACCCACAAATTCATCTGTGCACAAGACGGACGAAGAGACCGAGCTTCGAGCACAATTGTCTCAAGTGGAATCTCAACTGGCAGACATCTTGGCTCAAGCTGAGTTGCATGCGAACGCGGTGGCTAATCTGCAAGATCAGTTGACCAAAATTTGTACGTATTCATGCAGCCGGGTATTTTATCCGGCATTATTTTCCATTCTACTTCTGGAGTTTATTTGTTCAATCTTTTTTCCGCGTGCAGAAAAACACAGATAGAAA
>UZAN01041102.1:32186-50856 GCA_900618425.1 Echinostoma caproni
ATATATAATATTATCAGCTGGGTAGTCAGGTTCCGTATGTTGCTGATTTGTAACTTCTGGAAGCTCTTGTTAAGACTGACGGCTTAGTGATTCTAATATACTGATACTGATATGCTTTGATATACAATCGATCAACGATGTCTTCCAAGTATTACTGGTTTCTGATGAGATTGATAGTCTTTTTCGGAACGTACAAGAAGTACCGCAGTCATCTGTTGCAGACACACCAGTCGTCTGCCTCTGAAGTCACAAGTACAATCTCGGGTGAAGCCGGTGATCAGAACAGATATTTAAAATCCTTTTCTGATTGTCCGAGTGTTGGCTGCAAAATTTAAAATGACTTCCCAAGTGGAGTTATTGTAGTGTTCAGATCTCCGACTAGTTCCATGATTTCTGTGCTGTATACATTTTGATACAGTCCATTCCAGTGTGAATAGAATACATCCCGAATTTCTTCCGGACTGCAGCCAGTTGGACTGTGTGTTGATTCTATGCGAACATATTGTCGTTTATTTTGTTTTCGGACGACATTGCATGAACCTTCACGGTTCACCATACACCATACACGATCGACCGCAATTCAGTCCAATAGGTTTCTTTCAACCTTGTGGTTAGGATTGAATATCACTCCGACCTGACTAATATTATCCCTTGGACCTTGGAAAAGCGCAGATAGGCTGCATCCAATTTTGAGTGGGAATTTCAAGCTTGTTGGGTTCTTAAATGCGTTTGGTGGACACAACGAATATCCACACCAATATTTTGTCGTATTCTCACTAGAGTAGCCTGCTGTCCTGTATGCGTTGGTGTACGAATCTTGAGTGTACATGCTTTAATAAACTCACTCTGTGGTAGCACTGGTTCTGCAGGGCGAGAACAAGGTCCCCGCTCGCAATCGGAGGTGTTTTAAACGGGTGTGCATATCTGATGTTTTACCAGTTTTTCCGCCTCCTGTTCGATCCCCAGTGCGCACAATGAATTCGCTTTGCCAGTTCATAAGTTGTGAACCAGATTCTCGGATTTTTGCTGGACATTGGACCAGTTGCAGTAAATGACCGCAGTGAATCATGCACCAATCTTTTTCCAGTTATTTTGAACATAAACACAAATCCGATCGGATCAGTCCAAAACGAACTGGTTATTTGTCTAGGCTTTTGACTGTGTTCTCAGAACACAGTAGTAGTTCTGTGTTACATAGGGTGAGTCTACTGTTCTTTTATGACCAACACTTGACGAAAATCCGTTGTCTGTTTCTCACTTTCTCTAGTAACCTCTAAAAATGATGAATGGGATACCTATACCATAATTATAATCCACTATCTCATGTTTCCTAAACCACGGTATCATCTATTTTCTGAGACGAGAGGCGGTCAATCAAAGGGCTGCTTTGATATTCGAAGATTTGTAGAAGTCAGGCGGCGATGGTGGATTTTGATTACATGACACAATGAGGTGATGTGATGATAACCTTCATTGTTTAGACAACGTGTCTCAGTTGAGACCGAACAGTTTGTTAGATGCGAACACTGATTCTGCGTGATTTTCGACGCGTCCTGTTGCGGAGCCAACAATCATTGCAATTATTCATGGGGTTACTAGAAGCGTCCACGCACACCGCATCCTTGGCGTCAGAAATAGGGGCTAAGTATTCCTTTCCATTTTTTTGTACTATTTTGGCAAAACGAACATACATCGTCTTCGAATTGTTTATGTCTGGTCATTCACCGCACTTGTACCAGGGTGGCGCATAGTTTAGTTTAGTTATATCGTCCTCGTAAAAGTGGTGTATTTGCACTCGCTGGCCATCTACTCCTTGTTTGTCGGGATATGTTTACCACTGATTCATTGGCTTGTCTTTGTATACTTTCTGTTCTGTCTCTCTTCTGACGTTCGAAGTACTTTGCCCCATCGTTCCTGCACTAATATTTCATCGATATTGTTTATCACTCTCCTCCCCACCGCGACAAATCGATCAGTATGTCATTGTCTCCTATGCGGATAGATAATCGGTGATAGATACCGTCCAGTCTGTACCCTTGATCACGTGTTTGGGTTAGGTGAACAGTAAATCAAAGCTTTGGTGCTTGACGCAACTGAATGTCGAGAAGGAATTGTCAACACCATGGAGAAGGGCGTTTCGCGAAAGCATTATTATCTTTTTTGTCCAGAATGATTCTACTCTGTAAATTATAAATAAAGAGAGTGAGAGAAACAACTGGGTAACATCTGGTGCGAAATTGATTATGCACCTATGGGCCGATGATGACTTTTGTGCCCCAGTTTTATACTCTTCCATTATATTTTTTGCTTTTTCACCATGCAGTTGATTTAAGGTTCTCTACTGTCCAGGGTGGGTTTGTATTAATCCAAGATGGTGTTTTGTACCTTCTGGTTCCTGTGTGCTAGGCTACCTGTATGTGTACCGCTTTAGTCGTCCATTTCTGTTAATATTCTGCACTTCCATGTGTATTGCAGACTCGAGAACGAGATGAACTTCGCGAGTTGCTGGAAACAAGCGAGAAAGCCTGTCGGCGGTCGCACGAAGATTACGAGGCCGCTAGGCGTGCGTTAACCGAGGAACAGCAAAGGTCTACGCGTTATCGTGAAGCCACTCGGGTACGTTCGCATTATGCTGACTAAGGAATTATTTAAGATTTGTTCATTTCTGGGAACTAGTAGACCTAGGTCCACGTTGACGCTGTACACTCAGCTCATATCTGCACTTTCTATGCCGATTTCTCTCTATCTCTCCCCCTCTTCTCACAGATCGCCGAAGACAATGCATTGGCCGCTTCTCACCGCGCAACAGTCGCCCGTCGTGAGGTTGCGAGTTTGCGGGATCAATTGGAACAGATGACTCAGGCCTACGCAAAAGAAAAGTTAAACTTTGCGGCCACTGTTAACAAGTTGACAGAAGTAAGTGTAACCGGTCTCCGCTTTTTTTCGCTTTTGTTTTACAACTCGTCACAATTTATCTCAATCGATATCGTTGTCCTGTGCTACAGCTATGCAAGTTTGTCAGATGATTGTGGTATGTAAGTTTGTGCAGTGGTGTACATTGGATAGAAACGCAAGTCAGTCGGTCTGACGCAATGAAAGCAAAATTATATAATCGAGAAGCATGAGTGTCACATTGGTGCTTGTACAGTCGGAGTTTATGATCGGCAGTTTGAAGGTGTGTGTGTGTGCTTCGTTTGTGGTATTCACTTGAGTCACACTAAAACTCAGTGTGCAGGTTTTGGATACTGTTTTCCTCTTAATCTATGTGATCGGCAGGTAAGGCATAAAACGTTCCTGAGAATGTCACCAAGACGTCGAGAAAAAAGATATGAAAAAGTTATAAGAAAAGTGAGTAAACACAGGGGATCACAATCCCCTGGTACATGCCTTCATTGATCACGTCGGTTTCACGGTTCTCGGTCCGGAAGCGTCACAGAACCTGCCTGACCAAGTTGATTAGCCAAGGTTAACATTACGGCACAAGCTTATTGGTGGTGACCGAAAATAAGCATGTTCGCTAAACTGCGTTCTTCAATTTTGTATATTCCGGGTAGTAAAATAACCAATTTTTTAATGTTCGAATATCGCATAGTTTGCGTCTGATTACGACTTTGATCCTTCTGGTGCCCCCTTATTGAAAGCGTTGTTGGAAAACGTGACGACTGTTTATTTAAGGTGCAACAGAACTGGTGTCACGAATCGGTGTATATCACAACGAATCCACAGATCCCTTACGGCAGCAATACATCGGATAAAGGCGGACTATTTATAGGTTGGTATTGTGGTTTTTACCACTTTATGTTGCAGTATCTCATCGTCACAAACAAGAGAAAGTGCGCGCATCAATGGCACGCTTTCGCGGACTCCTCAATGCAATAAGGTGACTTCATGGGTATCTCGGATAGCAACTGACCACACAAAGCAGTGGGAGATAAGGTTAGCGCAGACCTGGTTTGACAGACCGTTCGGGCTCCCAGCGGTGCTGAGTTGTGTTTTAAACTGCTCAACATAGCGGAATCACTAATCGGGCTTGGCGGGCGGAGAGTGGAGTGAAACAGTGCATTGTTTCAAGTGCCATAGTTGAATCGTGTTGAACGGGACCGAACAATGGTAGTCATTTTTGTTGTTGCAGCAATGTCGCCCTAGGGAGCAATTTGTTAATGAGTTGCACCCAAAAAACGTCAACGATCCGCCGGAGGAACTAGTGATCAAATACCCGACTTTGTTACATCTTCGATACGTTTTTGGTCAAGTCTATCAACCGCAGATCAGTGCCGAACAGGTGGTTACCCAGTCAACACGAAGTTTATTCTGGGGACTCATTGCGTGGCCAAACCAGAACGATTAGTAGAGAGGTAGAAACGCCCTTCTGGCAGTGTCTATGCCCTTCTCTGTTCTCTTTCTCTCCTGGAGCTGAAACACTCGCCTGGTTGACTGTATGCGTGTGTTACCGCATGCGGAGAAAATGTGGTTACCTTTAATTTATTGATCTTTAAACCGAGCACCATCGCAAGCATTCTACGTGGTCCGAAGCCAACTGAACGTGGGTTATTTCATCAATCATAATGACAATATCGTCCACATGCTCCTGGTCGGTTATAATGGTGGCTTTTACTTGCCGGAATTGGTCGAACCGCATCATAAAATGTTTTAGTAACCTGAAAGACAGCGAAACTGTCCCATGATCAAAGTTCGACCATTTTTCTCTGGCGTAAGTTGGGAGCGTGAAGTTAGGAATGCCCTTGTTTCAGTTCCGTATCTCGTTTACCATTTTCATTCGTCACGTAAAACGGTTTTCCGTCGCTCAGGTAGTTTCCCTTGATGGTCGATTGTACACGGTGCTGAATCTTGTGTTTGATCGTGAACATTGAGGATTACGTGGCATGTTTGCGAACCATTTCAGGTTGGGAAAACTGAAACTGATTCCTGATCTTCCATCGGTTTTCATCACCCGACAGCGTGCTCCGTGTCATCTGCAGCACCCAACTGTAGTGGCAGACGGCTTCATTCTCGTCCAGCTCATTATCACTTCTTTCACGGGGGATGGGGTGAGGATATATGGAGCACAGCGTTTCGAGTAAACGAGCTTATACCGTGTTTCTTCTCTCTTTTTGTTCACTAATTTTTGTAGCAAAACGTAAGCGACGTAAGTGGATTTACGCTTATCGATTATTTCTCTGTATTCATTTGTGCGTGTGCGTGGCTTCACTGAATTCCGTTCTTCTTTTTCTCAGCTCTGCCTCACCATGTCTTTCTTTATTCTCACCTTCTGTGCATATATGTTGCCAGCTTTGTGTTTTGATTTGTCTGTGGGGTTTTGTACATTTCGGTTTCTATCGCCAACTTACCCCGCGTACTCGAAAGATTGCTTCAATTTTCCCCGAGGCTGATTCAGTTCTCATTCCCAGGCTCCGACGAAATGCTTTCCTCCCATTCTTTTTTCATTTGGCAAATTGGTCCAGATTACTATTCGTGTGTTTGATTCATGTCTCGCTTACTTCCTAATTTGGCCTTGGTTTTCTGAAAGTTTGGGTGACTGATCATTTTCTTCTTTGTCAGGTTCCGACCATTTTTGGTACTCGAGCAAACATCTGTTTGAGAGTTGATACTGAAATCTGTTCACATAAAACAAAATCACAGAGAGAACATTCCACCGCAGCACGATCGATAGTTCACGATTGCCCTGTTTGTATCCGTCCTTCATTCTCATTCCATTTGGTGCAATTTACGTATCAATTTTTTTCTGGCCAATTCAACCCCCTCCCGGTTTTATTAACATCAGCTCAACTTTCATTACAATCAACCTTCCCCCCGCCCCCGTCCCATTATAAACCCGGACTGAGTGCGAGAAATGCTCTTACCGAAAGTGTGTTGTAATGCTAAAGCAATCATGTATACGGTACTCTCATTTTCAGTTCCAGTTTACACAACCATTAAACTTGCAGTTTTCCTCGGTACTTTTGGTGTTCACCTTTTGGCAATCCAAGGTTCGTGGAAGAAGTGCAAGAAAGAAGTAGAAATCCGGATACGGGATCACGATGAAAATCGGGAATTTCGATAAACTAAAGTTGTGAAGAAATTGAGTAGAGAGCCACGAGAGCCATTGTTCACTGCACCCACCCACATCACTCACAATTACATGAGATGATCAGGGTTTTTAAGTCCCCGTGCCATGTATTGCTTCGACATCTGTACCATTGTTCCACTGTCTGTGGAGACAAATATCGTGCACTGAGATATGCCTAATACATGCTCCAGGTAACATAATCTGTGGAGTTCAGGCGCTTGCTCCAGTGTTCGACCCGGTCTCTGAACTCTACCACAGCATACACCTCGCGAACGATCGAATGTTTTGATGAGACCCTAGATATATCAAATTTGCAAACACCAACCGATGCTTTTCTCTATGAGCGCTGACCTTATTTTTCCGTGATTTCTGCGCCAGGTGACGTTAAGCTGCCGAAATCGCAACCAACCCAGTCATGTGTCAACACTTAAAGGATGCGAACAACCTGCGGAACATGACTATGCTAACACTCAAACCATCCAGAAATCTCGTAACTGAGCCAGATATTCATCTGAATGCATAATGCTATCTGCATACTCTAGACTAGATGACGTCTTCTACTCGCGATATTTTTTCTAATGATACGGGATACNATACCGTGGTTGTGGCTCGAGTAATGCGTGATGGAAGGTAAACTCATCCAGACGGGTTTGAAAACTCAGTGTCCCAGGGTTTTCCACACCGACCCGCTGCCTTTTCGATCCGCTTTCCGTTCACCATAGGTTCTAGTTGTGAATCCACGAGGAAATTCACATGCTTCCTGGCAGATAACCTGACATTATTCTTCCCATGGGAAAAGCATTCAGGTTCAGGTTTTACAGTCAATAACCATGCACTTTCGTGCGCCGGTTTTGGTTGCTGTCTTTTGGTGCCTCATTTCGATAACACGGCAGAAAGAAGAGTGGAATGTTGAAGCAAATTCAAGCGGAAGATGGAGAATTCATATCGAATGGTGTTAGGGGAATAATGAGTGGATGCACGACCGCCACTGTTTGCGACATCCAGCCATATCACTCAGAATTTATATACATATACATACCCTCATGCCAGGTCTTCGTTTGACCACCCTTGACCGTTTTCCAACCGCTACCTGCCTCAGCAAGCATCTCTCGCCGTGGCAACCTATTTGTGGACATGCGTAAAACATGCCCCAACTAACGGAATCTATGGAGGTCGATCACTTGTTTCATTGGACGACCGGCACTGCATAAACTCTACGCCTAACCTCAGCATTGCTTGTCCGGTTACCCCAACAGACTCGTGCAATGCGACGTAGACAGCGGTGTTGGAACATCGATAATATATTTTTATCCTGTTCCCGTAGTGGCCAAGACTCTGCACTGTAAAGCAGTAATAGCTGAACTGCTGCAGCGTATACTCGACTCTTCAGAGACAGCCGGATGTCTCAACGGCGCCTGAAATGTCTCCGGTTGGCAAATGCCGACCGAGTCTTTTGTATACGCGGCGACACTTCATCTGTGATGCGTCCGCCAGGTGAGATACAGCTACCCAGATAACAAGATTTGTCTACTTACGCAGTCAGGATGAGACTGGGTGGTGGACCAACCGAATCTTGTAGCAACATTTTACACTTTGAAGGTGCAAAGCGCATGCCGAACCTGGCTACACTAGCACTCAAACTATCCAGAAAAGCTTGCAACTTACCTGGATCGTCACTTAATAGCACAATATCGTCTGCATATTCTAGATCAGACAGTCTGCCACCTGGAATTAAATCGATACCGCTATCCTCGCACGAGGACAGGGCTGTTACGAAAATGAAATCCATCACGAAGTTGATCATGTATCTCTACTTAAAGGAAAAGGTTGTGACTATTACTAATAGCCGCAACTTTTTCCATCTCTCTACACTTCCCTACCCACCACTTCTCTCGATCATTTCTCAGACTCTCGGTGAGCTGGCCTTTAAGGGATTTGCGCGCTTTGTCGTATTCTGAATCCTAAGGAATGGCTTTACGAGCGTCCAGCAAGCGACCGAGGTCGGAGAGATCCATCGTCTTTTATTTGATCGTGCGCCAGAATTTGCCGTTGCTTTGATCGACGTTTGGATCGCTTCGTCGATTGTTGTCTAGTGTTCACTGAGTCCTTCGACTGATGGTTGAGCTGAAAGGCGATCTGATAGTTCCGCTGCGAAGGCCGATTTACGACCGTCGCTGATACTGTATTGTTGGCATCCGTTTTCAACGGCTCTTCTGCGCTTGGTTATGAGGTGTGGGAAGAATCGCGCTTGTAGTAGAGCATGGTCTGTGTCCACGGGTATTGACAAGTAGGAGCGGCAGTCCTCAATGGATCCACGCCCGTGGTGGCTGATGGCCATGTGGTCGATTTAAGTCCAACGCAGCGACGAAGTTGGCGGTCTCCATTTAAGTCGGTGTCTTTTCTTGCATGAGAAATTGGTGTTTGAAAGAAACGGTCCGTGGTTAGCAAAGTTGAAGTAAGCGTTCTCCGTTGTCAGTCCGGTTGGCTGGGATGCATGTGAACCACCAAGTAGCCTTTCTGGTTCGTCCAGGGATCCCATTTGAGCATTGAAGTCTCCAGCGATTATCACAATGTCCGTTGATCGAACACTTTGGAGCAGTTGAGAGAGATCGTTGTAAAATTCATCCTCCGCTTCTGGCATACTGCAATCAGTTGGTGCATACGTGGATACAACGAACAAACATCGACGCTTCGTTCTGTCGCTGTTGATCCGTATTGAACCATCCAGACGTACGGCGCAAAGTCGGCTGCTAACCGGGATCCAGTCGAGAAGTGAACGCTGTGCCTTGACACAGCGCAATCCGAACACCAGCAACACCGCCAGCTTCGGATGACGAGTCGCCTGACACACGGAGAGTGAAGCGTAAGGATGAGTTTGGATCTGGAGAACTCAAGGAAATGATTGAAGTAGTGTCTTGTATGCTTGTTTCGGAGACACAGTATACATCTAAATGGAAGGTTTCAGGAGTTCTAGCTAAGGCAGTTTGTTGACCGATCTGGTAGAGTGTGCGGACATTGAGTGCAGCCAAGTGAAAAGGGAAAAGCATTACCCACTCATCATTCCTTTGAGAGCTGTACCGTAATTTATGTCCCATTGTGAACTCTCTTGATGATGATAGTATGAGGAAAATGAGAATCTGCCCTTCCAAAGTTAACATTCCTCCACTTCGTTACCTCATCAGTGTCAACTTCAAGTGGTGGTGGTCTTTCGCACGCCATGGAATTATCAGGTGATCATACTTCCTAGTTTCGGACATCCGATTCCAATTTATTCCCTCTGTTCGTTCGCTTGCTTTTCGACAAACCTGTTCTGATACCGTGTGATTTTATTCTCTTCATATTTTCCCACCATTCGTCCAAATTTTCCCCTTTTAATTGGGGTGGGGCACACATTCTGATCCCCTTTTCCATTGGTTTGCTGAAATTTCCGTTAACTGAAATCAAAATTATTTCTTATCCGAAGGTGTGTTTTCAAAATTCATCAATCTCTCCCACGCCGTGGTGGACACTGTGATTCTGGGCAGTCTAGCTTGGCGCGTTCCAATAACTACCGGTCCTAATTATTTTATAATGCTGCTAAAGTAACACCGGTGTATTGCTTTTTGTTACTTTTATAATCTCCACCGGGATTTTGTTTTCGTTCTCTCATGTATTTCACACTGACCGTGCCCCGTGCTTGTCCCAATCCTTGCAACAACCCGTTCTGCACACCTCGGGGCTATTCTTCCGTTCAGGTCATGTCCGGTGAAAATGCGGACGCACTCGAATTGATGCTCCTTGCTCAACAGAATGACGATTCTATCCGTGGAGGCCTATTTTCCGGATCGAATACGGCCGGGCGTAACAAATTAGCCGCGTTGCGTAGTATCGGTCAACAACAACGGTTGCACACGCAACTTCGTCAACGTGATCGCGAAAACAAACGGCTGTTGAATGAACTTAATCGACTGAACAATGAATTGGCCTTGGCCAAACGGGTGAGTTCATTGTGAACAAGTTATGCTTTATATTCACCAAATAGGCTGAATTTGCAGCACTTTCGGCGAGTTACAGTGAAGATAGAGTTAAACATTGGAAAAAACATTGAACATTTACTAAATGAAAAACAAATGAATATGATAAAGAGCTAAAGTGACAGGTGATTTACCAAGTCAGTACTGATGGTTGCTCGGTTGACTACGATACGAGGAAAACAGTGGATAATGCTGTTTTGGTATGTGGTTGTACGTACACAAATAATTTTAAATTTGGAACGCCAACTCGGATATGAAACAGATTTGTTGAGATGGGCATACAGGAAATACTCTTCATTTTGCAGCATATGGATGATAAATGTATCACATGAATCAAAATGCTTGCACATAATGAAATCAACCAAGGCGTTCTGGGGAATGCCTTTACAACATCAAAGTGGTTTAAGGGATCTGGAAAAGAGGATAAAGTCTTTATTCTTCAGACCTAGAAGAATACTGGGGAGCAGTACAACCAGTGTGAAAGAATGCAGGCTGTCACGAATTTGAGAAATACACTTGAGGGAACGCTGATCTTTTTAAGTATAAAACCGTAGAGGGATAATCTACGAACTCTAATGTAGTCTTTTCAACATACTTGTACCAAGGACGATTATGTGACAAACTAACTCCAAGATATTTGATAGAGTCACCTTTGGGAGCGATATTAGCGTTAATAACAGGCTGGTTACTAAAAGAGGTTTGGTAATGAGTGCTTGCGTTAAGGCTATAAAGTACCTCTACACATTGAGCATCAAAGATCGAGGAGTAAGATCGACTAAAAGATTGATTTAGACAGTCTTGAATTTAGCGGAAACTGACACTATCAGTTGAGAAACAACCAACCACCACGTCATCCGCACACTTGCACCCGATAAAGTTGGGAGGGATGGGAAAGTTTTGGATGCACAGTGATAAGAGGAATGTAAATAAAATACCAGCCCGGAAAACATTGGAGTTGACCTCTAGTAAAAAGGCAGGTTTACTGTAACAAAAGCTTTCCGGATGGCGTCAAGTTGGACACTGAGTCATTTAGAAAAATTTACAATATTTGTCATACCTATGTTTGTTAGAAAAAGAGATGTCCAAACGGTTGAAATCGCCAGTCGCAATGTGTAGAGACTGGTCTAAACCTATTGCAAGTTGAGAGGAGAAAGAGTCCACAAACATACGAATACCAGAGGCAGGCGTGTCGGGGGCAATGTGAATGTTAGCAAATGTAATGTGGTAAAAGCGACTGAGAAATTGCGGCTTGCAATACACAAAAATACAAGTAATCCTAGAACTACTGGAGTGAAAAAACTGATGAACGTTTTCACACCATTTTCTGTTGAGGATAGTAACCGCTCTGCCATCTCTGTTAGGGAAGTTGGCATTTCGATCGCCTCGAAGTATGCCAAACCCACCAAATTGCACTGAGTTGTCTTCAACGTCTGGAGGTAGCCAACATTCCATTTGCATTCTTCCAAATTATTTTTGAGGCTGCAGGCGGAAAATTCTTTAGTGATAAATCAGAGTTGCCCTGGCCTTGGAAGGGGGTTAGCCTCGGGGTCCTTACCCGAAGCCTTTGACTAGAAAGCCAGATCTGCAAGACAGCAGGACGGAGCTCAGAGTCCGCAGTCCATTGGGGGCCGGTGTCCAGTTCATCGAATCATACGCCCATTGGAAGGGGTCAAACGCCCAAGGTGCCCAATGGAGTCGGTGACCAGTGTCGCGACCAGGAAGGTGTGCGTGTGGTTTGTATGCCTTTTGTTGGTTGATTTGGAATCAGGGTTTTTGGCCAACTCCCCTAGATTAACTGCCGATGGTTCACCAACCCGGTTATAGCCCCGGATGTTGGCTTTTCGTCCTCTCACTTTGGTGGAAAAACACCGCCACGGGAAGGCAGTGAGTAGGGTTTCATCATCAGAGGCTGAGACGCTTGGTCATATAGCATTTCGCGAGGTGTCAGAGATCGATGACCAGTCACAATCCCAGACACCCATCCCGACTATACTGAGGCTACCATTCTATGTCGTTCCATTAACTCCGGGTCGGTTGTGATTCCCATTCGCACTTAACTCCCGGTTCAGTTCAGTTTTTACAACCCTTAACCGTGCTCCTTCGTGTACCGGTTCTGAAAACAGAGCATTCATGAAGACTAAGATTGCAAAGATAATGGATGGATGCACGAGCTCGGCACTCGACCGTATCACTCAGTGTTTCTAACCGTTGTTTGCGCTGATCCCGATGTCCCCACCGAAGAAGCCTAACGCGATCTATGTGAGCAAGTCACCTGGTCAAAGTTTTCATAACCTCATGTCAGGTCTGATTTTGATCACTTTTGGCTTTTTCCACCCTTCACCTGCCTCAGAAAACAGCACACGCCGTTGCAGTCTGCATAGTGCAGTTAAAAAGTTTTGCTCAGTGGAAGACTGTTTGACCCTAACACACGTCGTCTGACCCTATCGGTACTTACGCGATGCATCCACCATGCGCGGGCGATGTTGCGCAGACGATGGTTGTCAAAAACGGATAGTCGTTGGACATGATCTGCTCGGAGGGGCCAGGTTTCGCAGCCATAGAACCACACGATCCTTACCGTTGCGCATTACACATGCTGTTTCAGTGAGAGGGATATGTTGCACCGGCGCTAGGGATGCCGCAGATCATCAAACATGATTCTTGCTCTGATTACACGTTGAGAGATCTCACCCGCACCTCCGTCTGTTGTTATACAACTCTTGAAGTAGAAAAGCTTTTCACTACTTCCAGAATGTAAGCACTCAACAAAATTGCAGGAACAGGTTCTTGCAAGTCTTGCAACAGCACCTTGCACTTGAAAGGTGCAAAGGGCATATTGTAACGAACAATATCAATATCAGCATGTTTTGAATCACCGGTGAGTTTTCCCTTAGTGATGCAATATCATCGGCAGACTCAAAATCTACGACTTCCGGAAAAAACTCGACNACTCGACGCTCCCTTTCGTAACGCTTTTTGCTGAACATCATCAATGGAGAAGTTGGAGTGAAACGGACGCATGAGGCAACCATGTCGTACTCAACTGGTGACAAATCGAGGGTGGCAGTTCACCATAGGGCCTAGTTTTCCCCAAGGTCTGACAGTAGAGTGCTTTTAGAACCAGGACATACTTCTCGGGTACTTCGTCTCTTCGCAAGCGGTTCTACAGTGCAAGGTGAGCGATAGAGTCGAAGGCTGCTCGTATGTCCAAAAGGAGGACGATATTTTTTCGTCTGTATGTGACTGCGTTCTAGCAGCTTATGAAGGATGAATATTTCGTCTATGCAACTACTACATACATGAAACCCAGCCTGCTCTTCTCGGATTTCCCTTTCCGCGTAATAAAACGAACGCTTACATTCTCGGCACTTTTGGAATCAGAATTATACTCCGGTGGTTGTACCAGACATTGCGACAGCCCTTCTAATAAACGGGGTTGATAATCGATTTTCCCCACTTTAGTGTTAACACCGCCACGGGAGGGCAGTGGGTAGGAGTTCGTGAGCCATGGCCATTTCGAAGTCCGAGACACTCACTCTCTACTATACTGCGACGTTTGGAGGCGTGCATGTTGGCGAGATCCAGCTCATTTTTTTCACTGACGATTTTTGTTTGAATGGGACTCTTTTAAGTTTCTTTTCATCCCATTTGCTTTGTTTGATTGAATCACCCCTGTATGAATGTTCCAGGCTCATTCGCATGCCCAGATGTTGGAATCACGTCTTCAAGCGGCCGAGATGCAAATCGCTCAACTTACCGGTGAGGCGTCTGGACAGCCGTCACACTCACGACAGAACAGTGATACTGTCCTCGGTGGCAGTCAACGTCCCGGTTCGGTCCAGTTGCGCAGTTGGCCGGAATCTTACGGATCTAATCGGGCAAAGCCGTTTGTCATACATTCTGTCGATAATGGATTGATCGGACAAAAACCCTTTGGTCCTTCATCCACCGTACATATGGCCTCTTCGATCTCGGTATGTGAATTTTCGAAGATGCATCTTTGTTCGATGCTCCTCTCTTTTTCGATTTAACCGGTTGACCAAGACGAAAATGGGATGTTCGTTTGTTTCCAGTCCGATATACGGCCCATAACTCATCAGCTAATCACTGGAATCACATAACGAAGATTTGTAACCGTCTCAGGATATATTGCGTCTGCCAACATGTGCCAACTGTTTCGATCATGTCCTTGTTGTTTGTGTGTGTGATAGAACTGTCTGCGCACGTAATGATAAATAAAAATTATTTAAAATTGCTCTAATTGTCCTTTGAAAAATTTAAAAGGTACATGCTTCGATAGACTGATGAATCCGATTCGTAGCCGGCGTGTTGGGGCTCTTGTGCATTTGGGGTATCTCAGGCCTGGCTGTTCTGTAGCGTCCATGGAGTGATAATCTCTCCCCCAGACCTGCATAGGTATTTCCACGGTCTGTCTATGGATACAAAATCAGACGATATTCCGAAAACTAAGAAGACATTTTGTAGGCATTTATTTCAGACGAGAACCTCCAACTTATCAAATCGAGAGAATATTCTACTCCGCTGTGGCATCACAGCTGTTATGGCCATAGTGCACATTATGTCTTGAATGGCAAAATGCACAAATTCCTTTTGAACTCTGAATAACTTGGCCTGTTGATTTTAGTTAACTAAAAACGTTTTATCTGTGCCTCCTGCCGTTTAGACATCTCACTGCTACCCGGATAAAAGTACTCATTGATTACTGAAATGTTTCTTCGTGCCACTGAGTTACAGTGTTGATAACAAATCTAAATAGACTCAGTAAACGCTGTAGTACTGAGGATAATTGTGAATTAGAACTCTGTTTTCATCATGATGAACGCAGAGTCGATGTTCTTTCGTGACTGAGTCCTGATAGCGTCATTTCGCTAAACGGATTGAACATCTGCACATAAGGCGAACCACGTGAGTGAAGTGAATTCAAGGGTAATCTATGGTGTATTTGGGAGCGGAGGGTACTACCAGTATAGACTGATCAACCTTCGCAACATAGATCCCCTAACTACACTGTTATTCACTTTCCTTCGATTTTGGCAGTTTGAGAGAGGGCTCTAATGCAGTTACTCATCCCGTGGGTGTGTATGTTTCACCACGTCACTTGTTGTGCATTCACTCAATTATTAAAGACAATGCGTTTCGTTCATTTCGGAAACGTTTATCCTCGATCAGTCCCGTGCCTGTTACACATCTCGGTATTCATCTGATATACATTCAGTTCTATTAGGACGATGTTTTTTCTTCAGCCCCATAAACTCAGACATTCCGTTTCACTTTTTCCACTCCCCCTCCGTCCGCTCTTCATGGGTTTATATCAACGACACAAACCGCAGTCATCTCCGGAAGTGCCAGCTTCACGTGATTCTCTGATGAGGCACAATTCTGTGGGTGATAAATATGTCCACACCGTCCATGGTCCATTTTCACCTGTCCGCACAGACCTGTTGCCGAGTCCGATTCGCATCCTGGCCGATCCGACAGATTTCACTATTCATGGTGTGTTGGAGTTGGGTGTGAAACATCGTGGAAAGAAGAAGTTGTGCTGGGAGCCACGCGTAGCCCGAGTAAGTCACTACGATATCCATTGAGAGGCGCGAGCAAACGCAGTTGGTATTTAAGAACTATTTCGAATGTAATTTCCGCATAGACCAGTCATTCGTTCTCGTTTTCCCCTTAAATCATTGTACTTATCTGGTAATCGATATATTTTACCTTACCAATAATCACTTCTAGGGTTTGGAGTACGATCATCACTTCTTTTTGAACGATCGATCAATCATTCAAAGAACGTTAATGCTGGATTTGGAGAATGGTTAAACGTTCAAAAGCTATCCCTTGAACGAGACTATCATTNCTATCATTGCACTCTGATCACTGGAACCTTGCATTCCGGGACTACTATCATGTTTAAGCACTAAACTCCAGGCAGATTCGGGTTCTTCTCTAATCTCTTTTAGTATGGAAAAAAAAGAAAAACCGCAACGCATTAAACGGACTGTTTTGTCCAAATAGAAGTTCAACTATCGGGATTCATTTTTCTCCATCAGCTCTCTAGACCTTGAGGGTCCGGAGATCAAAATCCTGCTTAACGCACCTAACACACAGGACATTTCACGTATTGTCACACCTGTATGTGTGTGTGTATATGTGTGTTAGTTTGAGATAAATCAACCTCGAAGAATGATTATCATGATGATTATATGGTATTTTCATTACTTTGGATTCAGTTTCTACCGCAAGGTCGATTTTATGTGATTGGTGATTTGGAAAAGTTCCTAGAAGCACCCGCACACAGGGTAGTTGGATCATACGAATAATTTTACTGAGAGGTCAACACAAATATGTATGGCTTATTTTATAGGTGACGAAAATAAATCAATCATTGTACAGTTTGCTTGTTCATCCGGGCCTATTTATGCATAACTGGTGCGCTTTGGATATCTCTTTTCCAGCTGACCATGACACACCTCGTTTTATCACACTACATGCCCGAGATGAATTCGTCCGCAGTCGCGGGCACATCCTCCGGCACTGGTCCGTCTCTCGGTACGGGCACATTGTCCAGACAGTCACGTATTCAAGCCGTGACAACCATTTTTGAGTTACCGCTTACTGCCATATATCATGTGCGTTCGATCAATCTATGCGATTTGTATCATCAACCGGCCGAAGATGTGCCTCGGATCTTTCAGTTGATCTACGATCGGCCTACTTCCGGTGATGCCATGTCAAACGGGATATCATCAGCCGCAACAAACCAGGGTGAGTGGTATTGGGCTTTGTCGAACCGTATCATCTTCATTTTCTATCTTTCTCTTTCCTCTTTCTCTGTGTTCACTATCGCTAACACAACAAATTATCTCAATTAGTAAATCATTTCCAACTTCACAAGAAGCAGGTGCCTCAAAAATGGCTGGCTGGATTGAATTATATCTCAGAATAAAATAGATGACCGTGGGAACATGTTTTTTCAATCGATTCATTATGAGGCACAGATTTGTCTGTCCGCCAAAAAACCGACTTCAGTTCTTCTCATTGGAAATCTTCGCCGGTCTGAAGCAGATTGGTTCCCGTCACTGTATAAGTGAAGATTTACAAATGCAGTCGGCATTTTTCTCAGTTCTGTCAGTGTTTGGTTGATTGTTGTCAGGATAGTTAAATTCTAAAAAAATCCGGTTGAAAAAGTCATGTCATAGCCAAAAGAAAAAAGCCGCAGCTGGGTGAGTCTCCGGCCCGAAACGATCGATGACCGTATTTCACCACGGACGGTAAAACGTTTCTGATTGGTCAGACAGCGCAATCAACCGGGCGGTTCGACGACTCTGATTGGTCAATTGATATCGTACTTTAAGAGCGCACCGGATGCAATAAAGAAGAAATAATGCTAACACGTAAGGGCGATACAAAAAGGAAGACACTTGTTTCTCAAATAAACTGTCCTGTGCCATTTTGATTGTGTTCTCTTCTTTGGCTCGGAAGTTGGTGGTGCGATAGCAGTCTCAGCAACAGTCAGTACACAACAATTATACTGCTCGATTGCCCAGGTCAGAATAGGAGGTTACTTACTTCGAGACCTCAATCGATTGAGATTTGATGTCCATTTGGAGTCATAAACCCTTCGAACGTGGCTCTTACCTCCTGGATGCTCAGCAAACCCGATTGCCTAATCGAGCTGATGATCGTACAGTTCTGGGTGTGGAGGCGGGGTGAACGAGAAGGTAGTTCATGCATAATCTCGTGCGGGTTTGGTTGAGCATATCTACTTCAATTGATGCAACCAACTGCGGTATAATTCATTTCTGATAAGTCGACCAGATTGTTCTGCTCCGTTTTGTCTCGAAACTCTGTATTCTGATGGTGTTACTAACCAGAAATTCTGGTTTCTCATGATTTCGTCTCCAAACCTCGTCGTATTTTTTCACTCCTATTTCACTTTAAACACTACTTGTTTCAGGCCGAAAGCACGATCTCATCGCTTTTGGGGGACCGCCACCATGCTCTTTGAAACAAGCAGTTATTGCTCTCTCTCTCTCTCTCTCTCTCTCTCTCTCTCTTGAGGATGTCAATTATGTGATTAGGGAAATCCAAATGGAGACCGTTGAATCAGTTATCAGATTTGGGGCCACTCACGTATCCCTCAACTCATATACACTCCACAGGCTCTCTGTCGAGGTGTGAAAAGAGTCAATCAATCTCTGTTCGCGTCCCCTTCCAGTCGGAGGTCAGTTTAGTTAACTTGCCTGCAGGACAGCGGTGACCAGTGCAGTTAGGTCACTTTCACCAACAGTGATCTCTATGTAATCCAATATTCGAGCCTCACAGCATTAGTT
The DNA here is from genome assembly GCA_900618425.1 of Echinostoma caproni. Taxonomy (NCBI): domain Eukaryota; kingdom Metazoa; phylum Platyhelminthes; class Trematoda; order Plagiorchiida; family Echinostomatidae; genus Echinostoma; species Echinostoma caproni. The sequence continues at coordinate 50,615 of UZAN01041102.1, forward strand.
TTCTATAGGGGTAAATATGTTTGCTTCCACCGGGCTCACCACGATGCGGTGTATGGTTTCATACTCCGTTTCTGGGGTTTGCGTTTCTGATTCCTACAGCGGATTCGTTGGTCTCTAGGGTAAATCGGAGTTACATTCTGCCAGATGCGTCTCTGCGTTGTGTATGGTGAGCATCTTTATCGGATCTGGTTAACCGCAAACTAGGTGTTGCTTGCCGTGACGGCTAATCACTCGGGGATACT
>UZAN01041103.1:9989-31807 GCA_900618425.1 Echinostoma caproni
GTGTCAGGGTGCGTACGACGACCGTGCACCCGTGCCTTTGCTGTGAACTTCCGGCCATAGTATCGCTTCTTCTCATAGTGTTATCCAAACACAAGCGTGATCTGCGATAAAATTGTGAAAACCTGCCCGCATTCACACTAGTTCGTATCGAGACGCTTAGACCGTCATGTATAATTTTTTTGTCTCAACAAAAATTATCATCATATTGCTATTATCGCCAATAACATTATCATCATAATGAATCATATTCAACTACCGGATGTGTGGTTTGCATCATCTGTTCTCGTCTGCTTGCTTGTGGTTCTTTCTAATCTGGCGGCAAGTGAGCCCCAGTCCAATGTGTCTTTCTCTTAGTTTGCAGTTGTTTGTTTGTGTTTGTTTGCAGATATGGTGTGGCTTGTTTCTTTTCTTTTTGATTTAATTTTTGGTCTTCCACAACACGGGATTTCTCGATCCCCCTTCCATCACCAATGTCACCAATACGCACTGTTCACCTCCGGGATAGGTTTTGCGCTTAATCCTGATTATTGCCTATCCTTATCCTGACCACATTGTTTGATTCGACACAATCAGTCCATCAAAACTCTGGTTCTGAATGACCACCAGTACATTCATATGTGCATTATAGCCTCCTTGCAACCGTTTGTTGTGCACAGGATTCATCAATATATACATATGTTCAAGGAAATCATTCAAGTTCTTTTGCCACGTGTTCGCTCATCTATCATCCCAACAATGCTCTTGAATTACACATCTGAGGCGGGTCTTATACATCAATTCCTCTGTGTGTGCATATTGTCCAACTGGTGTAGTCTATGCACGTCTGCATCGGAATAATCGAGCTATTCGCGACTTCTTTACATCGGTGTAGTCCTTCACAACCATATATGAATCACTGACTTGTCTCCGATCTTTTCGGTGTCCTGCGTCTCTTATGCGAACTTATTGATCATCACAATATCATCGGATTCTTGGTACCCGGATCTCAGTTTTCCCTCCTCGTCAGAGATTGACATGCAAGATCTCCCATTGTAACTACCTCGATCAATTAACGGATTGCTTCGCCACCCAAATTATCGAACTGGTTTCTCATTTGAGGTATACGCAGTTGACCAATCCCCTAACTTAACTTGCTCAGGTGTTGTGTATCTGTAGTGCCTACTCAAGATTTCGCTTGTCTGCACAGGAATGCGAACTTGTGCCCGTGTGGTGATTGTTGGTTGCTTGCATATTCGTCTATCTGCACTTCTGGACGGATGTACTCTGATTCTCTTCTCCAACCGTTCTTCTATCCCTTACCATCCCGGAAGGCAAAGTTCGTTAATTTACGTCCCTGAGCGAGTACGAGTTTTGTGATGCAGTTATGGTGTGAATATGCATACCTATGAGGTGTGCGGTTATCTTTATTGCTACTCATTATCAATAACAGTAATACCATTGACAATAGTATTATTTAGCTCCAAAAAGTACGTAATTACGGTAAACAAACATTTTTGCCCCTTTTTCATTCGCGCTTCTTGGTGAGTCATTATCTATGAACCTATATAGAGCTATTCGGTGTTTAATCGGTTGCGTACTTTTGTGCGGAATAATCTCTGGACCCTAAGTTTTGCATTATAGATGTCGAGAAATGCTGATATTGCCCAGCTTAGAGCCAAAGCAGCCCTATATACGTTAAAATGATTTTGAAGTTTAAAGTCACCGTGATCTGGAAGTTTTGAATTCACACAGCCATCCATATATATGGGGAATGTTCACATAACGAGTCTGATTGAACAGTTAGTAAGCCAGATGACCAGGCGTTGATATTCCTTGTGCGTTCATCCGGCCAAACTCTTGCTGTGTCGTAGACAGCCGCGTCCCAACACCGATAGTCTGTTTATTCTCCGCCCGTGGTGGCCAATTGTATGCACCCTAGCAATATTAACAGTATAGCTTCAGCACACTACTCTAGTTGGCAACCAGATATCGCGGTGGTGCCGAAGGTGTCTAATCTTGGTAATCGCCCATCGAGTCATGTATATGTGCCGAAGCATCTTAGATTCCAACGTCAGGAAAGATGTCGTTATTTGTAACCTAGCACGAGAACTCACTTAGAGGACATTTGTATTGCCGTGGCGTACGAGCCACTATGGGCAGTATTTTAATTCATGGGTGTGAGAATGGTAGTGAGGCTGTTCGTGTATCGGTACTATCGCAAAGCTCAACTCTCCACTATTATGCACATTGCGTAACCACTTTACACTAGCGAAGTTCTTGTGCGCTTCTCAGAACTGTACTAGACGTGTATTATATAGTATCATTTACACGCGATTCATACAGTTCAAAACTGCTTTCTTCCGTTTTCGATTTCATTTAGCATAGTAAGCGCACTAGTGCAACTTGAGGAGACAAGGTACCAAACTTTGTGGAACCAAGAGGAGGATAAAAGGGAAAATGTCTAGCTGGCAACTACAAAATGGTAGTATTTAGGAAAAAACAAAATGTGCCCCACAACCACTAAATTTGATTATCGCTCTTTACAATTTATGCGGCACCGTTTATTTTTACCTGTGGGTTAGGTCCCGGTGAACAGCTGCTCCCTCGCAGTGGGACGAAGGAAAATTATTCTTGCCGTTGAGGAAAGCTCTCTACCAGTTACCTTGTCCGACTATGGTTTTGCTTGCCGTAACCCGATACGCGCAATAAAATTAGTGAACTAGTTAGACTGTATCCGGCCTCATTTCTTACGGTAGTTGATTTGTCTTCGTATTCGATGGTTGAACCAACGAGAACTTGCCTTGGTGGTTGATATGGTCTTCCTAGCGGGTACGTATTGTCGGTTTGAAATTTTAATTGTGCAGATCAATTGTTCGTGTAATGCATCTACCGCTTTCATACCTTGCCGTAGTTACTAACGTTGAACTCCAGTTCAGTTGATAAACTGGTTTGAGCTGATCGTATCGTTCTGATTCAGTGATGTATACTCGATTAAAATTCGTACGTTTTGCTTCTGCGTGGTTTTTATGCTCTTCCTGTTCAAGTTTATAAGTCTGATAAAAACCACAACCTAGCCTTATTTGTTTTTTGATTCTTGAAAGATTGACAAATCTATCAAGGGCTCTTCAGCGAGATGAGGTAAATGGGCAACAGGGGCCCAGTGTTTTGGAATCGATTTTGGAGACAGTTCTCGAATCGAACTCTGTCAAGGGTATTGAGTTCTCAGAGTCGGCAAACCTGATGGATCAACAGCATCAAAATGTCAGCAAGGACTGCAGAGGAGGGATTGAAATTTAACGTTTCTCATCGTTATCTCTATTCACAAGTCGAGTTGATAAAGGTAGCTGCTATAGAGAGCATTCAGATTGTTCGAACTGCTGAAGTACGGGTTAGCAAACCAGAGTTGGTATAATCTAGCTAAAGATCCGATACCGGTCCTACTAGCATGTAAAGTCGCTCTGGTGGTGTCATAACGTTCAACGGAGCCAGAGGTTATCACTTGTTTCGGCGTTCGTCTATGGAAAGATCGCTAGACCCACCGGAGTTCCCAGGACGGGATTTCTAACCGAATCTGTTCTCGGTCAGCATCCGCTACTGCTGTATATTTATTTTGTGATATACTGCTTTGCCAACTATGCTCTTAGTATGGCTACCTTCATCTTATGTTACTAAATGTTTAGAATTCCCGGGCTCGATTTGCCTTTGGTGGATAATATGGTTGTGATGTTCATCCTGTCTTTGTTGCTTGTTTCCACGTGTATCTGGCCATTCTTCACATACAGTTTCTTAAATCATTTCCCTCATTTTAGCTAAAGAACATGGGCGATTTTATACACTGGGCATTGTTCACGAATAGATACTGTCGTTGGATGTTATGGTTAACGAGTCGTAAGCTGCTTTGTCGGAGCAGTAATCAAGGAGTTCATTGGGTTAGGCGTGTCTTTATTACGTGGTTTGTATGAGGCTGAGTTAGCTGTGATCTGTACATTAATGTATCGGCATCAAGCGATGTTGGCAGCGTCGAGAAATCAATGTGCTATGTGTAATGTCAGGAACAGTGGGACTTTTAATGCTTACCAATCTTGCTGCGTTATTAATACCGTTATCTTCTTATAAGCACTACGAAGCCTCAGTGTAGTCAAGGATGAGTATCTCGGGTTGTGGCTGGTCAACCTTTCCTTGCAACTCATGGAATGTTCCCATACGATCAAGTGTCTCGGATAGTCTCCACTGAAGAAGTCTTCTCGTGAAGTTGTTTTCCCACCAAAGTGAGAGGATAAAAAGTCAATAACCGCGTCGGTGAACTCCTGGCAGTTCACCTAGGGTAGTTGGCTAAAAACCCCAATTCCAAACCAACAATGAATAGGTGCACATACCCAACTCTTCCTGATTGTGGCAGTGGTCACTGACTCGATTTGGCCTCGAGGTGTATTAAGCACTTTGGACATTTGACCCCGTCCAAAGGGTGTGATTTGATGAAGTAGATGACGGCTCTCAATGAATTGCGTTTTTCACACTCCAGCTGTCTTGCGGGTCAGGCTCTGGCTAGTCAAAGGCTCCGATTGTGAGTTCTCCACGAAAATCCATCTACCTTGACTTGGGCAACCCACCAGTATACCGCCCACAAACAACTCCTGTGACTCTATTTTTATGAGGATTGTTGTGCTGTGATTTGTTTGTCGCTATCTGGATTCAGACGTATGTGAAATACACAACAAGCACTCTGCATATTGAGTAGCGACCAGCACAATACGTGATTGTCATCAATCTATAGGAGCTGGTTCATCCTAAAACGGAACAATGAATGCTTGTCCAACTCAGAGATGAGCCAAAGCTGTCTTCATTGATTCACTTGCCTGATTGACTCATCTATTGTATAATGCGTATTTGTTGCTTATCCCGTTTACGGTTGATCGCCCGTCCAGTGGTTACCAACAGTTCGCAGTTCATTTGGTTTCGGCAACTCATACTGATCGTCCTTCTTTTCAGGTCAACCTACGTCCTGACTAGATACTGTGGGGCTCACGAATTTTGCAATACATATGTAATAGAGGGTAATATTTACTTTGTATACTAATATGGACCTATTTTTGCTTATCTCCCAGAATTGATGCGTCTGGTAATGAAAACGGTTAAAGAAAGTAGAATTGAGGTAGGAAACAATATTCCTTCAAGTCTAGGGTGAGCAATGCGCTATCAAGTCTGGGGGACATTTTACTCATGGAAGATGAAATAATTCTGACGGGATCTACCGGATGATATTGTGAATAGTTCGCCCATAATTCACCGAATCTCACACGAGCATTACTTTTTCCGGAATAACCTCATCAATTGAGTGCTCATTTGGCGGCAGACGGAGTAGTACTTCTTAAGCCGAGAGAATGCGTATTGAACCGCGTATTAGACCGTCGTAAGTGACGGCAGTGTGACATCGGATTAGTCCTTGAAGTTTGTGCATGTCTCGGTGTTTCGGTCAGTCCGAATTCACATTTCTGAATATTGTTGGGAGTGGGTGTTTTGGGAGACGGGCTTAATCAACTCGGAGTTCCCTTGAAGAGCTTTCTAGCGACCTTGGGTTCGACATAGACCATACTGCGGAATGGTATTTATTGCGACATTCGTCTCCACTTAAAGGGAGGGGAAAAAGCGAATGATGGACACTGTTAACCGGATCGACAAAGCGCTGTTGGCTAAATCATGATAGCAAGCTGACTGCGAATAGCTTATGGAGTTTATTGGTTTTGTATTTCAGTAGAGTGACTGGTGAGGGTACCTAAATTGGAGCCACTAGATATCCATAGTTGTCGACTATATCTCATAGGCTCTCAGAAGGATGTAATTCTATTTTCTTCCGTCATAGACAGCTTTGTTGTCGTTCGGTTCAGTGCCACACCTAACAGCCTTATGTGGTTCGCCCCCGCCTCCGAAGTCCCAGGGCTTGAGATACCGGTTTCCACCGATTAACAACAGGCGTACGCAACTACAGGGTCCACCGCGTCTGCTGTTCATCACATACTAATTGTGTACTACGGAAATTCACAGCGAAGTGCTGTGTATTGTTTGGCTCCACTCCCCGAACGGCCTTATCAATACGCAACCATCACACGTATGGAATCATTCTAGAGGCGTTCCTTTCGCATCTGGATCGTCTGCTTCCTCTTGATGTAAATCTGGGTTACGACCCGAGACCAGATGGCGGTGATTCCCGAGAGTCGTGATAAATCCGTTCACACACACCTTTTAGATTGACAACTTCCAGTTTACGCACCTATCAAACGGACCGTTTCAGTGCAGTTTTCTGATAATGCAACCGGAAATCTGTCACTGTAGTGGGTCGGTTGTGGTTGCCGGTTTTGGCTACTCATCTGATCGCCACTTTAGGGAGGGGTCCAAATTGAAAGCTGAGAGAAGAATCAGGAAAATTGCAGAGACTATGTTAACTATATCCAGACCGAAAACATTTCAGTTTGGCAAAGACACTTGATTTTGACATGTGTGCTTTGCCGAACGGACCAGAATCCACTGTTGCTTTTGAGTTCCCGATTTAACTTCGCCGTTTTACGCAAGCAGTTTTGTTTGAGTCTCTCTGAAGGTCAAGGGACTGACAAGGCATATATTTCTAACAAGCATAGCGCCAAAGTAATAGCAACGTCAAGAAAAGTATGTGAGGTGGCATCAAGTACAAATAAGAACAAAGAAGTCAACAGTTTTCAAGGAACAATAATGCTCTCTTCTGTTTCGCCCTACACTTGGGTGCTTTCATTCTGTTTTGTGTTTCTTTTATGGAGTGTGGGATCTCAACAAACAGACCGTACAGCGTTTATGCTACTAACGTTTATTCTGAGTCATAGTTGTCAGTTTGTGACAAACACCAATTATCATCGTTTCGGCCCCAACCACGACGCGGGTAGCACCAATCAACGGTAATGTCAAAGTTAACTTAAGGCTGTATCCTCTATGAGCCGCGTATCTTCTAGAGTTTGCGCAATGAACACGGAGAGTTAGATGATAAGCAAGAATGCCTACACATGTGTAGGGTGTTTTCTTTCTTAAGCGAACGACAATCAGCATTCGACACAGAACGGAGAATCCCGTCTTTGCTCACCCGATATTCTCATTAGATACGAGCAACGCTTCGAAGATATCGGTCATCGAATACAGCGCAGATTAACCAGGTCTCGCAAACAATAAAACACTGCCCACTTGGATGCGTTGTGCAAATCCATGGATGCGGCTTCCCTACTTCAACCTGAATAAGTGTCGAAGTGATTTGGATATTGCACAGATGTATTGTTCGCAATAAACCAGGAAAGACTAGGCGAGATATGAAACCATTATGGGAGAAGGCAAGCTCATACCAGTTGCTTGGTCAAATCTAAAGGAAAGGGAAGTAGTTAACGCGTTCAGGGGGATAAAAGCGTTATTGACTCACTCAGACCAAGTGATAGGACGATTCATTCTGTGGCTGAAGTGCAATGTACATGCGACAAAAATATGGGACGTTCTTCCTAGTTTCGGTATATTTCTGCTTGTGTTCTCTAACGAAATTGCATTTTATTTGAGTGATTGAATGCATTTTGTTAGAAGAAAGAGAAATCTTCAATATAAAATAATTAACATGAGAGTAAGGGGGATGTGAATCAATTTCAAAGCGAAATTGGTCGTGTACGGAGCAAATAAAGCGTAAACTGAACAACTGTTTCGACCGGGTTTGGTCTCATCAGTAGTGCGAATCCATACTCGTCTAATCTGATCCCTTGATTCATTTGTACCACCACATTCAACTCAACTCCTGTCATAGCTCTGGTTTACAGCGTGCATGAACGGCTAGGTCGTACAGACGATGATGAACTAGCTGAGTTTGTTGGTTTTGTCGGCAGTCAGTGAATCGTTGTGTGAATTGCATCAAAACATGCGGGGTCAGGCTCAGCGCAGGTGGTCCAATAGGACTTCAACTTTTGTACTGAGTCACACCAACCGTTGCCAAAGGACCGGTTTGAAATACCGTACCCCTTGAAATAAATAGTAACGTCGCCGTTCGCTGGAAGTTCGTACGGGAAAGGAGTTGACAATGGTATGAGCACAACTGAAGAACTCGGGTACGGTTATCTACTTGCATGTGTCGCAGAGCACAACTGCCTGGACAGGGTTCTCATGTACTCAGCTTTCCAATCTACACATTAAAAGCACCTGCCAACAGAACTTTGTGAGGAATTCTGCTTAGCTGTTCTCCATCTCCCTCCGATAATGTACAGATTCATGGGAAGCTGATGAGCAGGGTCAGCCATGTGAAGTACTTACAGTACTGGCCGATTGTGATGCACTAAACTATTTTCTTTGTGATCAAAGGGACTTTCGTCGTATTTATCACCCATATTAATGCTTTAGGCATGGACAATAATTGGTACACTTGAAATAATCTTCACTGGTCCTTACCCAAACTACTGCTCGCAAGTTGGAAGTTCTCTCTTTTCAGGTAAGAAGCCTGCGCCACTTCTGTTCTGATTTGTCGGTGATAGATGCTTTCGTTTAACAAAGTGTCCTCTCTATACCCCTTTACTGCTCCCCTGTAATTTTCCCTGGTTTGTTAATTTGAAGTTGCCGAGGCGTGGCCCCTCAAAAATCAACCGTGTCACCCAAGTTCCGTTATCTGTTCTGATTGGCAATATGTATAATGCCCATATTGATGCGTGCTTGAAGTTTGCTGGCAATATCTTATCTGAATGCACCTATCCTCTGCATATTGATCTGTGTGCATGCAAATCCCACCCCTTCGTCCGTCCCCAACCAAAGGCTTTAGTTCTCACAAAAACCTGATTGCAGGGGTGGGATAAGGTGAAGTGAAAACCTATTTACTTGGATCGAGTGCTCCTCAAACAGCTCACTGGATGTTATTGTGGTGATTCAAACATACGTGACCGCATTCCAAGCACCACCAGGTACAGCTTCATGTCATCCAATCAAAGTTCAGGCAGCTGGACTAATGGCACACCGCACGAACAGAGTTATTACATGCGATGCGTCTGCGCAAACGGTTACCTAATTGGACGATGGACCTTCAACCAATGTGTAGAAATTGGAATTGTATTGAGTAAAGGAATACGAGAACCTATGCTGTAATACTCAGAACTGGAATTGATTTACTTAACCAACTCCTCTGGGTGAACTAACTACCAGTGATCCACCAAGCCGGTCATAGCCCTAGATATTGGCCTTTCTTCCTCTCACTTTGGTGGGAAAACACCTCCGCGAGAAGGTAATAAGTAGGGCTTCCTCAGGAGAAGCTATTTGTGACGCTTGGCCGTGTGGGAGCATTTCGCGAGGTGCAATGGAGGGGTGACCAGCTGCAACCCACGAAATCTAGCCCCAACTATATTGAAGCCTAGCCACATTTCGAAACACGTGAAAAGCTGAAGATAGTCCCATCCAACATCTTGAATCAGCAATGGCAACTTATAAAGAATGCTTTGCACTCCGCTGGCCTAAGTTTTGGTCTGACACTCAGGGTGACAGCACCTCGATGAGTAACAATTCACACACAAGGTCCAGTTCGCTTTGAGCCGCTTGAAAATTGCGGTATTAAGATGAAATGTATGCTTCAGATCTTCCAAACCAATAGAAGAATGGCGGGATCATGTGTCTGCACTCAATCTTTGTAGCGATGAACTTCAGAGAGCCGAAAGTTACACCGAATTTTGGAGCTTAATAACAGCTTGAGACAGTGTTAGGGAAATTGCATCATGCGAGAAGAGGTCATGCTCTCAAGTGATTTGATGGCTTGTGCACCACTGAGGCCAAAAGAGCTATGGAAGATGGCTTCTGTCGGCTAAAAAGATATTATTACACATGGAAGGTGAGGGGGCAGATTAAGTTGCCTCTTGGTCCGCCAGGTTGGGGAATAGACTGGGATCGGCATATCTGTAGTAATCGGGATTGTATTGAGTATAGGAATACGGGAACCCGTACTGTAGTACGCAGAACTAGATTGGTCCCAACCCGGACTACGGACACCAATGAAATACACGGAGAATTGGTAACAACAAGTGCCAATGTTTATTCATAAAATAGAGCATGTTTTATAGAAAGCAATAGGCCATGCCATTGGTTGGAGGACCATCGTCCAATCACGTAACCGTTTGCGCAGACGCATCGCGTGTGCTAGCTCTGATGTAATGTTCGCCGGTGTACCATTGGTCCAGTTTCCTGATATTTGATTGGATGGCATGAAGCTGTACCTGGTCGTACTTGGAATGCGGTCACGTATATCTGGATCACCACAACTCTTCCCTCAAGGGTGCCTCGTCAGTCGGGCTCGCTTCAAGGCTAGACCTGCGGACTGCAATCTTTGACTCCGCCTGTTCATTTCCTGTATTGATGTTCTTGTGTTCCGATCGGTTGTGACTGCGCATCTGACTGATGCGGCTCCGCCGGGTGCTCTGACGGAGTTCGCGCCTGATTATCTCGCTCGCTTATCTCTTGATGCCGCTGGTCCGTGAATGATTTGAAGTGGATTCGGTCCACTTGTCGTTTGCGCACAGTGACACCATTCAAGTCGGTGATTTCCACCATGGCTGGACTCAGTTGTCGTTCTTCTGTGCTATTGGGGGTTAGCCAATCATTACCACCGAAGTAAATGACGTCACTAGAGTCGAGGCACTGTAGGGAGGATCGCAAACGTCTGGATTTAAATAGCATTACCGGGTTCTCCTTGGTGGTTGCATGTCTTGCCTTTCGGTATTGGACTAGGAATTTATTCACCAACGTTTCCAACTCAGGTAGCGTTTTAGGATTGATTGACGCAATTGCACTCTTGACCGTCTGGACTCAATTCTATGCCGCTTCGTTCGAACAGGGGTGATGTGGCGCAGTTCGAAGGTGTCCGCAACAAATACTGTCCATCCAAAGCTTCATTTCGGTTGCACAGATCTGAGATCCATTGTCCATCACAAGCACTTGTGGAATCCCTTCGCGACTGAAACATTTCCGTAGTACTTGTATCACCAATGATGTGGTCAGCATAGTTGTGAAGAATACCTTTGTCCATTTTAAGTATGAATCGATCAAAACAAGCGCGTAATACCGATTCCGAAATGGACCACAGAAATTCATATGAAACCTTTTCTATGGTATGCAACTTTCCGACCATGGAGTCCAGTTTTTTGGCCTTGTTCGTAGTTTATGCAAACATAACTCACAGTTCTTGGCTGTTGTGCAAATATCTGCATCTAACTCCGGTTACCAACACATCTGTCGAGCCAATAGTTTCATCTTCACTCCCATATGTCCTTTATGCAATTCATCTAGTACTGTCTTCCAATACGGAGGTGGGATAACCAAATGATCGTCACAACACAATACACCATCTAGTTTTGCTGACAGCTCCTCTCGGTGAGCAAAGAACTGTGAATACTTTCTCTTCACTTCTGGTGATCACCCTTTCTTGATCGCTGAGGGTATTGCCGAGTAGTACTGCTTGGTAGATTTGTGCAGACTCCCGTGACACTGGTGATGCTGGGGTGATTAAATGACACTGTTCGGACTGTGAAAATCGTGAGTAGCGAGAGAGGAAGTCAGCCTGCGGAATTGTCTTTCCTGNCTGGATGATGTTGGATTTCGTAATTGTACGCGGCTAAGGCGATGCTCCACTTTTGTAGCATATCGGCAGTGGACTTCGCGATCGATTGGTTGGGGTTGAATAATAACTGTATCGCTAGGTGGTTAGTGGTGATGGTAAATTGCAATCCAAAAAGATACTTGTGCAATCGTCGAACAGCCCAAAACACAGCCAACCCTTCTTTTTGTGTCTGCTAGTATCCCTTTTCAATTGAATTGAGTAGACGTGAAATGCAGATCACTGGGCACTCCTGTTGTTCTAATACAGCACTGATTCGGACGTCGGACGCATCGGTGATCAGTATGGTAGGTTTTGATGGTGAAAATGGGGCCAAAACAGGACTTTCAGTAACGTAGCGACTTAAACCACGTAAGATATCTTCACACCCCATCGACCATTCCGAAGCGTCTGAACACTGAGCACGGAAAAGCTGCTGTGCCCTTGTGGCAATGTTCGGGATAAATCGGGAATAGTATTGTAGGCATCCCAGCACGGATCTCAAATGCGTTTGATCCTTTGGAGATTCGATGTTAGTCAGTGGTTTAAAACGTGTCGGGTCGGGATGGTATCCACGGGAATCAACTATGGGTCCTAGAAACTCCAACTCACTCACACCAAAGACACCTTTGAATTGCTTGATAGCCGCGTTCCTGGTGACGAATTTTTCCAATAGCTGCGTAAGACGGCATCGTGCTCGTTCTCACTAAGGCCGAAAATGAAAACTTCATCTTGATATGCAAGCACACCGTCGAGTCCTTTTTTTATTATTGTCGATTGAAGGAGACCAGACGACACATGCAATCCGAGCGGGAGAAAATTATACTGGTACATTCCCCACTGCGTGTTGATGGTTGTCAAGTAGCGAGATTCGACATTGAGTGAAATCTGTAGGTATGCGTCCGCCAAATCGATCTTGGAAAAATACTGGCAACCATACAATGACTTCATGAACTCCTCTGGTTCACATATTCAGTACAATTCCGAGTACCACAATTTGGCGTCACATGCTGGCAATTCCTGCCATTGAACAACTGAACCTCCACGGAAGCACATCGGAAATCGAGGAGTGGGTGGAGGGTTTCGAACTATGGTGCAGCCTCCGGAAAGGAGGAATGCAAAATCAATCGGTCCTATTCTTGAAGCTGGGCGGCCGAGAGCTGTATTCCCTGATAATATTCCGCTCATGAACAAACCGTGGACTGATTTCTTTGTTACAAATATTACTCTGTCTCAATTTGTTTAATCCAGTCTGTACCGGGACGCATGCCACGAGAAACTAAGAGTTCACGCGCGTTACGAGATTCGTAACAAACCCCGTCGATCAACTGCTACGTAGATCAGCCGCATCATCGGTGAAGCTCACCATCACCTAGACAACGGTGTTGTTAAGCTTTTCCCAGGTAACAGATTTATTGACTTAAAGTTTGGTAATGTCACTGTAATGGTTGTCACAAGCGTACGGGCATGCTAAACACCCTTTTATTACTTGGAATTCAGTTTCGTGATAGTGTTACATGATTGCGAAACCATCCGATGTCAGAAATTTTCACTACACCCATATGCCATCTGTGAAACATTGTGTTCACTGGAAGTAGCGTACCAGTCATGGTTGCATGATCCAGCAGTTATCGGTTTCAGGCAGTTCCATGCTGAGAGATAACATTTCATCGCAGTTCTACATGGTTTGATGATGTGCTTCATATATCGGTTTCATGTCTACCTCCACGCGTTTTCCCTAGTGTCGGGCCTGGTTGGTAGAAAGAACGTGTGGTAAAAATGACATGGTACTGAAAGTCACGGAAGCACACCCAGTTTGTGCTAGGTATCGACTCATCTCAACTTCTCTGTTGTGGCTCCAATGAATGCTGATTGCTTGTTACTGGTGTCATTACGAAATAACGCCCTAAATCAAACTGAGTGGAGTTTCCTAGTTTAGTTTTAACAGGTGTATCACATAAGTTACGAAAAATATCTACGAAAATATCACACCGAAACACAAACACACTTATATTACAAAATATGCCCAATTGATTAAGAACATACCGTATAGGCGAACATGTTTTCGGTGAATAATTCCTTTTCAAGCCTTTTCAATCCCATTTATATAAAACTATTTCAATAGGGTCAAACAGAAAGGTGCATGAGTCATGTGTTTTGTAATGAGCCCGAGAGAACCCCAAATGTGCATGTTGTTCGGATTAGGTAACCAAAAGTCGCTATGTCACTTTATGGTCATGTGGACAGGTGATTTTCTCTTCCCTTGACCCGGGGATTTTGAGAATTTGGATCAGTTTTGCGTTGTGCGCACAGCTCAGGCTTCACGAGTTAGATACTAATCGCCTCTGTGATCGCCAAATTCCGAAACTGCAATGCTTTCGAGGGGTGTGGTGAGACTCGATACATGATTGTAAATGCCGAGGGCATGTCAACCAAGTGTCCCACCAGTCAGTGTCTACCAAATGTGCAACGATTGAGCTTGACACAGCTCTACTCCCACACTGTGGTTGACATGGCTGACGCACACAGATATAGTCGAAATTTATCGAAGAATTATTTCGTTTCATTAAGGTTGAAATGGTGGGGACTTAGAGCTCATGCTATATCACCATAACTTCGTGGGATTTTCCTTGTAAGCAGTCTGAGAAAATAGACGTTCATTTGGGAAAAATCAACCTTCTGGTAACAAAGTTAACTGTATGATAAAAATACAACCTCTGGAGTTATTTGCAAACAATACGCCCAGGTTACGAACTCTAGCTTTCTTGTAGATATAAGAATCCGACTATTATTTTCCCACCCAGTAGTGGTATGTTATGCGCCACAATACCTCAACTTTGCACTGACAATAAAACTGTTTCTATGGGAAAATAAAACTGATATTCAACCGAAGTATCCGTGCACGGTCATTCTTGCGAATGTTCGCTGTGGAACACTGAATATCGGCTTCTTTAAGTACTACGATTTACTTGCTACTTCACATAGACTGCAGTTGATTAGTCCAAATTCAACTAATAAATTCACGGATCTCGAAGCCCGCATAGACGTTAATAAATGATTTCTGATGTCCCTGTGATCGTCCAAACATTGATCACCCGATTCTCGAACTTGACCAAGCCTATTAAGGAAGTAACTCCAGATACGGGTCACCTGGTACTTAGTCCCTGTGTAGTGTCCCTGTTGAGGTAGGCAGATAAGCATACAGTGAATTAAGCAACATGTTTATTGCAGACGGCACATATGTAGCCGATCCTATAGACCGGTGAGCAATCAGAAACGGACAACAGGTCGGAAGGCGGGCAGGCAGGCTGAAACAGGCTCGCACGTCACAATATCCGCGTACCGTCAAGCCGGCATTCAAACAGTGATCAATTAATCCCGTAACAAGCGTGCATGATAAATGTACCAGTTACTTGTGGCCCACAGCTCTATGGATCTAATTCACCCATTGGCACGAGCCTGACACACCATTGCCATAAGGTATCACGGGTCCTCACAGTCTATTGTCTTCTTCTCACATGGAAAAATAACTGGCAAACATGTAATGATTATTGATCACCTAATGCGATTACTCGTTTCGATAGTTATCCTGTCCCCATATTCATAACATCATGACACAACCATCTATTCTAACATTTGTTTTATACGGGCTTCTCACGAAATCCCAGTCACCTCTGAAAATGCTGAAAAGACCGTTATTACTATTGCTATTTCAACATCTGTCTGAAAACAGTATAATGGACAATTTCGGTAAGTGTGAGATTGACAGAAAATAACTCATTCCTGGACCAAAGGTCACACAATAGGATATTTACCATGTGAGGATAAAGTATATGCCATATGAAAGTGCATTTTACTGTGCTTCTATAAAGATGTAAAGGCTTTTTTAATTTGTTAAACTTCTACACGTAGCACAACAATTCCAAAGTCTTATGGACCTACTTCGTGGAAATCCAATTATGATTGTGCTTATGGATTCCTCATTCAAGGAGATAAAAATAAATACATAATGGAACAAACTGATTCACTACACTGTACTGTCGACCACGCTTAGTATAGCGGGTGCTGGCTCAGGATTGGCACTTGGGTCGGTTTTTCAGCTGCACTTTTTGGGGAATTTGGCAATTTCTTGAGTTTTACTCTGGACGCTTTAATCCCGCAGAAACAATACAGTGCTTTCGGACGAGAGTTGTATGGTGATCTTAGTCTACGAGATAACGCAAACCACGGAGCGACACGTTACAGTTTTCGGATAACTGTGATGAATCAAGCTTCCTAGATGACGTCAGCAAAGCGTCTACGCCTTACAGCTTCTGGACTACACACCATAGGCCGACTGTACCGACCAATCAGAAGCAGTGTGGCCCAGACAGAAGCTGAACAACACCAGAACTACTAGCACGCGAATGGCAGAGGCTTGGACGACCAATGAACTTGTTTTGTACATATAATTTAAACCCCATGATTTCCTTCAATAAACGATTTGCCATTCCTGTGTCCTTTTTTTCGCGTCTCAGTTACGTGAGATATTGTCGTGCTAGTACCAGTGTAATTCAGTGTTTACGTGGCGTCTGTGATTTCTAATTCGTGATTTGTATTTGGTGATCAGTGCGTACAACAACTATTACAAGTTGCTCTCAGCTTGCAACACCATTGAGCATTTTCGTTTTGCAGCTAAAGAGCAATTCTTTCACACGTTTTCGAGGATCATAAACCTTTAAAAGATGCCCTACATTATGTCTCATTGATAATCTCCTCGAGAAACCAGAAAGTTAAACTGTGTTACACAGTTCTCGACTGACAGTTAGTACGCCCATGGCAGGTAAAACTGTTTTTGACACTTCGTCACCTATTCGTAACAATGAGACAAAGTCATCTTGGAACATTCGTGCTATGCCCAAAACACAGGTACCACATACACTGTGAAGAAGGCGGTTTGAGCAAATTCCTTAAGGTAGCAGCCAGTACCATGAGGCACTTTCAGTGATAACATCCTATGTGATGTATCTACAGGCCTACGTCAGCATGTTGTACCCTCATCCTATCGCCGTTTTCTTCGATACTTCTCGTGGTTTATCTCACTCAAGCAACTCAGCTACTCTTCGTTTGATTTCTGTACGATACTTCTGGGCATCACTGAATAGAAACAATCTTATATGGGCGAAACTGTGTTTACACTATCAACGATCTAAGGTTCTATAGTATTCGGAGTAGGAATCATGATCGAACAGCACGAACTCATTTGGAATGAAAACACACTGAATAGTGCAATCATGTAGAACCAAGATGAGCTGTGGACACAGTTAATTCTATTCACAAAATCATGAAAATAAATATCACAAGTATCAAGCAGTCATTGATCGATTCTTTGATACCAAATCGACAACAATGTGACTCATTTTACCTTCTTGCATTCAGCCAATCCAGTTGGTGCCACTTGAGACCACAGGGATGGTCCAAAAATCTGTTTCCCGATTGGCTACCTAGAGGTTGTACCGTGTTGCGTGCGTACTCATCGCACGATCGCCACAGGTTTATAGGGACGTAGTTGCAGTCATCGTTACGTTTGCCACACCTGAAGTTTGCTTTAATAACGTGCCAGTCAATACGATAGGTGTGACGTGGGTACAGGTATCACGCAGCACGTATGAAGCCCCGCGAGAACACTCTGAAATGATAGTAGTAGATACTCGTTACCACTGACATTCGATCGCACCTCTCACCGTCAGACAGGCTCACAGATGGTGAATATAACTGTCGCGCACGAACGTATATTGATGCACGGAACGAACGGCAAAAAGCAATGTACAAGCTGTATCTGGTAAGAAGGGGGGCGGGGGGTAAGCAAGGTTCATGTCAATTATGGATTCTTATGTATTTCCTGACTCTTCTGTTTGTTCGTTATTAGTGTTCACCGTATTCAACCGTTGTGCGCCTGAAAGGGACGAGGAAGCTAAGACAACTATTAGCACTGTACACATCTCCGACCATTCCGGTTACAATGGCGTTACATAGGTAGTTTGTTACAATCATACAGGCTTACTCACTTCTTTATGTGTGCTGATAAGTTTAATGGAAGCTATCATCTCTACAGTCACGGTATTGTTGGGAGTTCCAAATTTTGTAGATCTATCGATAGCATTATACGGTTGTGTCCCCGTTATCAGTACTGATAGAGGATCACAAATGAATCAGATTTTCATTCTCTTCATTAACTCAGCCACTGGTCACGAAAGGCATCCACACTATTGCTTATCATTCAGCATTCTAATGGTTTAGTCTATCATTGCCACCATCCGTTTAAGGGTACACATGTACCTTCATTGATAAGAAGCGCTCCCTCTTGTTCTGCTAGGCATCAAAACATGGTAATGATTGACCGATATTCGATGCATAGCTAATCAACTTGTCTGGGGAATATTCCAAGCGATGTGACGGGGTTTACGGAATACCCGGTCTCGGAGTATGGAACTCATTGAAAAGTTTATAGAATTTTTGTGTCCGACGTAAATTCGAAAACATTAACTGGAGATTTTCATCCTCGCTGAAATCCTAACCAGAAAAAAGGAAGGATGTTTTTGCGTTATTTATTTATTATCGTGAAGATTTGTTTAACATCGATCGATATGATCACGTAGATCACCGACAGCTATTCTAAACAGCACATTTACTCATTTGTTGAATCTCACCGGGATACAGTCAGCAGTTATGAGCCTGTGTGTTTGGAAAGCTGCTGTTTCTATTATTTTCCATTCCGATATAGCGTGGGCTTTTACCGCTGAACTAAAACCCACGGTGGCTACAGCTTATCGTCTGGAAAGAACGTAGCAGTTAGGCAAAAAATGGCTCGAAATAGTCAGAATGAGGATTTGGATTTTCCATCTTCTCAGCATGCATACCGTGAAGAGTGGTAACCTCGGTCAACCCCTGTCTGTTTGCTGCCACTCTGATGATCAGGTATACTGATGTCCAAGCGACTCTGAATACTTTGAGCAAAGTAGATCAGAAAGTGAAAGAACTAGAGGGTGACGAAAGTGAGCGAGCCAATGTTCTGTACTGTAACTATGCATCAAACATTTCATAAGACTAGATCTTGAGACAAACTGATGAATTCTGACTGGATTTAGTAACAATTTAATCCTTGAGAACTGGAATCACGTGAGACACACTCAGTGGAACAATTGATGCACCCCAGTTGTCGAACTCCCTCCCAGTAACTTCCACATTATATCTGTATTTCCCACCGGCTTGAGAAAAAGCATGGTATCAACGCAAAAACAAAGATAATAATGTTAGGAAGGGGTACAGAAAGATTAATTGAATATGAGAAAAATAGAGAACGGGTGGAACAAATGAATGAACGGATAATTTTTTTGATAGTCCCACCATACATTTGTTCAAGTTTCTTGTCTGTTATGGGGAATGGGGTTTCCGTAAAAAACACCACACAACAATCACACCATTGATATTTATTCGGAACCATATCTCTCAGCATATCTAACCATCGGTAGTCCTCATCCCCTGGGCCCCAGCCTGGTAGCCGAGCTGCAACAAGTGAAGCCAATGCTGAGAATAACCTCCTGACAACTCTATACGATCTCATGGTCTGAACAGTGACCTCCATCCATATTGGTTGCAAGTTACACAAATCATGTCGAATTTTCTGCATAAAGCCACACAGATGTTTCACAACAGTTGAGTATAGTGCATAAAATGTTTTCTGAGCACCATCATTTTTCTGCAGTTTCTCCCAGAAAGCGTACACATGGGATCACAAGATGTGGTGTGCTTATGTGCTCTCCCACCAATATACAAGCAACTAACGGACGGACTTGAACACTGATTTATAAAAAAGGAGTTTATCTGGAATTATGTGGCGGTATGATAAAACTAATTTTAACGCATCCCTTACAGCAGAGGAAAACTCCATGCTGTTATTCGATAAACGAGCGGAATGAGTTACCCACAACTGACCAGTTTCTAGAGTGATAGATGCTTCCTCAAATGTCACTGAGTAAATCTAATACCATAAATGATTAGCTGAACGAAACCCGCACTCTCCATTGAATACGATTTCGGAGTTGCCTATTTTGTTGATGGAAACAGAAGAAGATGGCGCGGTCCGAGTAAGAAGGAATACTCGTTTTATAAGGAACTCAGTTATGGTTATAACGAAGAATGCCAAAACATTCACTGTTTACTGAAAGTTGTGCGTTGCGTTTGAAAGACTCCACGTTGTCAGGAAGACGCGAAATACAAAAACGACTTCTAAGAAAATCAGGAGGTTACTTCTGCACCAAATTACGCGTACTTGTCCGTGAGAAATTACAGAGCAACGGGGATACACTAAAGGTGGCTCGTGCACTGTGTTCTACTAAATTGGATTCGGCCTACATGAACCTGACAGGCAATACAAGAGATGGCATGTGGAACGTAATGAGTACGAAGCGTCCAGCCAGCGAATCGGTCGTGCCACAAAGTAATCAAAATGGGATGAACCCAGATAGATTCGTTCAACGATCTATACGGACGTCGAAACTAGATTTGCAACAAAAGGAAAACGTTCAAAGTTGTGCCATAGAAGAAATGTAAGAAGGTTATTAGGTTGATTGATGTCACACTGCCGCGTGAAAAAAGCGCTTCTCTTGGGTTGAAACAAATGGAAAATGGAAAACCAAGTAGGCGAATGTTTGATTCAGTGACGAAAGAAATTTGACAAATCGGGCATTTACGATTATTACCCGATTGATGTGTGAGTCTAAGAGGAACTTTTTAATCAATGGAACGCAAGTAAGAGCTTCCTGATGGTTTAGAGAGTTTTCTCAGCCCATTTTTGATCTACGAAGAACATAGCAGACTATTTTATTTTGAAAATTCCTTCGTCACCTCACAGTCACTCAAACTAAATACAATTTCGTTAAAGAACACAAGCAAAAATATACCGAAACGAGGAAGAACGTCCCATATTTTTGTCGCATGCACATTGTACTTCGGCCACAGAATTTACCATTCCATCAGTTAGTCTGAGTGAGCCAATAACACGCTTTAGCAGATCACTTTCTTTTTGTCACTTTGCACGCGTAAATCACTTCCCCTTTCTTGTGAATGTTATAATGTAAAGAACACAAGGATGTCGGCAGGGAATCATATTCCAAGTGGTTAATGGAGGATTTGATTCAATTTCAAAGGCGAATTCTTCGTGTATGTAGCAAATGAAGCGTGAACTGAAAAGCTAAGAAGCACTGGACAGCTGTTCCGACCTGGTTGGGTCTCATCGGCAGTGACCGAGTCCATCGACCCAATTGGGGATCGACTCCGGGACCTCATGGGCAGAACGCAAGCATGTTACCCACTCGGCCACCGGGCAGCTGCTTGCTTTAAACGGGTTCGTAATTGAGCATGGCTGGAAGCTCTGCGGACTTGAGCAAGTCGGTGTCTGTTGTGTTTTCGATGTCTTTCAATGAGTGGCATGTTCTGACACGGTGTTTTCCGGATATGTAAGTGCTGCCTAGTCGAAGATTTCAGCATTTTCTGCTCCATCCATGACTCAATTGTTACAGTTTCTTAAGCCACATCAGTAAAGAGAACCGGATTGGTTGAACAGTGGAGACTTTTGAGTTTCACTGACTGCCGAGCTAATCGGTTGACAGCATCATCCTTGGATGTTAGTTACCCATACGCTTCCGTTTTGGGGATAGTTGATAGACTTTGTGCATTCAGTTTTATTTGTGCTTGTTTAAACCCGAATATAGTGGACGACTATTGATTGAATAATGAAATCCTTGTTGAGATCACACATTCATCATTTTGTGAATGTTGTGGGAATACTTCTCCCGCTCTACTAAATGGTGCCCGAACGAAACCGATTTCGCAATCCATGGAAGCGAAGCTCATACCCACACCACTTGTTCCTTTAGGAAGTCTATTAGTGCAATGCATATATGTATCACTTCGTTCAGATCAGTTTTAGCTTGATATTAGGCTGGAGTTAGTTGTACTAATGAAAAACATATATTGAGAAAACGAGTCGGTGAGCGAACAATTGTTTTCGGATATTCCTAGTCATGCTCTTACATATCATACAGTGAAAAAAGAAATTATTATTACATAACGATGTAATGCAAGACAATGGTTATCCGGAGAAGTTCATCGGCAAGAACATTCAACTCACTCCGGAAAAGGAAAACGCAATCTGTGTCCCCAAGAAGGAACTATTCATAAGGATTCC
>UZAN01041103.1:36641-63919 GCA_900618425.1 Echinostoma caproni
CAGTTTTGTTCCAATGAAGGTCAATTAGTACCTGCTGCCATGTGTCATTTGTACATGGAATAGGGAAAATAAACGATATTCTTGGTTACCTCGGATTCGATGTTAAAATGACTTTCTTTCAATGTGTGTGCCTGTGTGTGTGTATGTGAGCGACGCATGTAGCATCACGTGATAGATACATGCATGCACATATCTAGACACAATAAAAATGATGAATACGTGCAGCAACCGTACTGGGGCGGACTCTTTCTTTCTGTCGCTTATGCATCTTAACGGTTTAATCAGAAATTCAACTGAATTCACCAATGTCACTCCAGTTCAAGCAACGTTTGGTACAACACCGATATCCAAATCTCGGAGGTACAGAATTGACCATGATAAGTATGTAGATAGTTAAAAAGAAATCAGGAAACGGTTGCGTAGATGTAATACGAGGGACAGATCACCATGATTGCCTGACATTCTGTACTGTTAGCTGTCACTATGTTTCAAGTCACCTCCGCAATTAAACTGTGGCATGTGCTGGTTGTTTAAATTGTATCCCTGATCACCTATTGGTGATTTACTTATCTTGTTTAAGTTTATTGATCGGATTTCAGGTTGTGTACTGAGCTTGCGCCAAAATATTCCATTTTATTCGGGTGAAGATTTTCATAGATTTAAGTCACCACTATAACACCATATGGCAAAAGGAAGATAGGGTTGGTTTAGGCGCTTTAAATTGGTCTAATTTAAAATTTCTGCCAATGCCGATATCTATCAGCGGGGTTAGACAATGTCTTTTCGTTCGTTTTACTTGTGTCTGGATGTGTTGGTCAAGAGGAAACAAATTCGGGAAGCTTAATATTCGCATGTGCAGTACGGTTTACCANCTTTTGGGTGTCAATAAGCAGATTGAGAACACATTCAGAGGCGAACAATTGTTTTCATTGATTCATCTTCCAACCTGCACACATCAAATAAGGAAATCACATGTTGAATGGGGATAGATATTCAGTCATTCAAAAGTGACGGTGATTGATTGGAAGGGAGAGGACTGGGGGGTGGGGGGGGGAGAGGGAATGGTGCGATGTGTTTCACGCCCCTAGGTCACCACAACACTGCAATTAAATTGTGATGCGTCATCGGTGCGATCGACCTTCGGCCACGGCAGTTCAATGGCACGGGCCAATCCCTTTTGTGCACATAGATTGTGCACAGATTAAATTTAACTGTTTTAGTTTATTTGTGCAAAGCGAAAAGTGATGGAAAGTTTGATCAAAAATGAGTGCTAGCTAAATCGTGTCTGTTGAATCGGAGAACAGTCTGTCGCGGATAGCGGTTCGCAATTCATTACGATTTGCGATGCACCTTGAAGCATTCATGGAGCTCTCATTGATCAAACCGAGTAGTTCTGCTTGTAGCGTTCCTTAGGTGGGAAAAATTCTTTGGCTGCCTACCAGACACATTAGACTAGATTTAACTTGTTTTCCAGGAATATCTTGTGGCAGCAAGCCTCCAACTTAATTGATGGCTTCAACAAAAATATATATTGGTTTCTTTCGCTTCTTGATTAACGATCACTTTTTTACTGTTCCTGCTTGACTCATACAATCCAATTAAAGTGTGTGGAATTCTAACTAGTCCCACATGGTTGCGTGATGTCATTTTTATTGAGATTCAAATTCTCTCTCAGATCTTGTAGAACGTTTGCTTAGATCGCATGTTGAGGTCACGGCAAGTGCTTGTTTATCACTCGCTCCGGAAAATCGAAAATAGCAATGCTGTTCTTCACTTATCTAAGTAGATAGAGCTTTGTGGCTTTTAATCACTTATTCAAATGAGCAGCTTCCCGGATTGGAATGATTCAATAGGTTAAATTGTTTCACGATTAAACACTAAACCCAAAAATGAAAAAGTGTGGTGAAATTGTGGTCTTCTGTACAAGATAATCTTCCCGATATGGTCAATTTATCTTTCTGATCTCTGCTTTTCTCAACCGGTAATAGATAAAACTTAAAACCAGGCGGGGGAGTACCAAAAGAAGCAGGATAACTTTTAGTAGTTCAATCGACCAATCGGAACCTATTTTTATCATCCCAACTAAGCCAAGGACCCGAGGACAATTTAGGAACGGAATTGGTGCATAAAGTTCCGTATAAAACTGGGCATTGCCACAGACAGTTTACACCTCTTAAGTGGTGATTTGTTAACTACCATATATTTCCGAAATGTCACAAAACTATCCATCATCAAGGTTATATAAAAGTGTCCAAATCCTCCTGAATTTAACATGCTTTACTAGAAAATGAATCATGATTTAATCACTATTCTAACTGTTACTAGAGATCACGGATATGACGTTGAAAATAAAACCTTTAATTATTCCAAAAAATATGAAATAAATGTGCGCTTCCGACATGGTACGCAGGAAGCAATGGACTAACTATGCATATATACTCTCACATCTTGGTAATGTTTTCCTTTGTCTGTTTATCCGCGTTCCGCATATCTAATTACCGATTGGGTTTAAGCGATTCGAATGAACCGCCTTCAATCAGTCTTAAAAATAGCCACATCCAATTATACTATTTTGACCGTATTCACCAATTAAGTGGTGATAATTTCAAAGAACAAACGACTAAAAGCAAAAATTTTCCCGGTGCATAAGCTCATCTGATTGTCGGATTAAGTTGATTGGTTTTGTTCTTCCGTTTGCTCCTGTTTTGTTTCCCTTCGTGGTTTTACTGCTCCGTCATGATGCAGTTTCAGAGTCGTACCCTGATGTTGGGTGCTAACTATTACGTTGTCTAATGGAAAATGGATTTAATGAAAGAAATAAACGCTACGACAATCACCGAGCTAAAAATACAAAATAACCGGATGAATGGGATGTAAAATTCAATGAATACAATGTCCGGGTGCTGTTATTTAAGGTAATCAGTCATTGAATAAATTGATCGGAAGGTCTCCAAAGTGACGCTAGTTTTCTTTTATTCTCATAAAATGTATCATTTCTTTGGGTCTATTTATATGAGCCTAATACGATTGACCTTCTTCCAACTACTATACGTCCTAGTAAACATTACGAACAGAGGAATGCTATCCGATGACATGCGCGACACATGTTTCAGTGCGTGACTGCGAAAACTTAATGGCCTAGACTAGGCGTTAATTGTCCGGTTGGTCTACCGAACTTGTGTAACGTGGTATAGATAATATTGTTCAGTCACTGTATTTGTCCTCTATCTGTAATACCTCTTCAGCAATTTCCATCCGAATTCTATGCGCATGCATGTTGAGGATTCATCCTAGCTTCTTTCGCTAGGAGACACCTAGCGGCTTGGTTTGTGAAACGTGTTTACCTTCTCGATTGTCTCCTCAGCTACAGTGATATTGAGATCAAAACCAACCTAACAGAGTTTCACGATTTCAATGTGTGAAAGACATTCTGGGCATAGCCACACTAAAATTAAAACCATTCAAAAAATTTGACAACTTATCTGACATCTCAATTCAGTAATACAGCGTCATGTGTGCGATCCTGATCCGACAAGATGCTATTTTCGGAGGATATCAACATCACGGTCTTCGCTCAATAAGCGGATCGAGCAATCGAAAGAAAACATGGACAGACCCATTTTTACACTTCGAGAGCTTTATGCCCCTGGAGTACAAATGTGGTCTTCTTGGGATCCTATTTGACAGAACAAGATAAATCTGCCTGAACGAAAGAATTGAAGAGGAACTGTAAAACCTTCCGGAGCTACCAGCAAAAGCGCCTACTCAGGAGCGTTCGTAATAAGCACAGCAAACGGAGAATTGCAAAAGAACCGGTTGGGTCAGTTCCAAAGTTGCGGGTCACATTGTGCCTTCAATTCAAAGGCAGTGACATAAGCCGTCTACTCAACAAACGACTGAACTCAGCAATCGCTCGAATCTATTATACAGCTGACCTCCAAATCATCTGCCGGACAATGCAGATACCCACACCCCCGACAAAGAAACGTCAACCTCTGTACGCCAACTCTAACCTGATTTACCAATTCCAATGTGAGTAAGGAGCAACCGACGTGGACAGAACAGAGCGACAATTACGCAATCGGGTGGGGGAAACATATTCCATTTGGGTGCAAAATCAGATGCCGTAATCGAGGTCAAGTCCGCTGCATAGAAACGACGGTCGAAACTACAAGAACCCGACCTCAGCCATTGCTTGATTTCTGCTGATGACGCAACAGCAGATAGCCTGAGGCACAGCGTTTTGGGTTGTCGACAAGACACGAGCTGCAAGATTTCTAAGGTTTGCTGAGGTGAGAGCTAGTAGTCGATAGATGCCCTCCTGTGTCAACAAAAAGAACTTTATGTTACTCTGTCCTTACCTTGATGACGAGATCCTTTTACTCCTCCCCTTTTTATATTTTTTATGTTTTATTGTATTTTGCTTTACTTTGTTGCCATGCTAAGGCCCTATATAAACATTGCATTTTCTGCAGCATGAGCCATGTTGAGATGCAGCGAAATCGTCCAGGACATAAATCGAACAGTATTGCAATATGGTCTTCTCTGTTGAATATAACTTTTTACTTAATGAGAGCAGATCCAAATGGGTCGTCATGTTGGAAGAGACTTCGTCTTTTTGTGTACAATGATCAGAAAAGTCAAACGGATTTCTCCATGGAACCCGTCGATGAGAGGCAGTGCCAGAGAATAATGCGGCCGACCGAGTTAAAAGCCTATGGAAACTATGGATTCATATGAATATAGGAATATATGAATTCCAGAATTTTTCGATGCATGAAAAATTTAAAATAAGCCGGATCTTCACGCGTGTACCGTTGGCGTGTGGTATTCAGTCTATGGAATGTCGGTGGAAAGATTTGAGCTAATTATCTGTGTTTTTCACAGAGGACCTGCACCCTTGCTGTAGGTCAGTAGAAAAAGTGCCCCGCACCATCCACCACAAATTTCCTCATGTTTGCATACCAAAAATATTTATTTTACGTCAGTGCTAATGTAAAAAAGTATTTCCTGAAGGTAGATTGAGATAACTCAGCTGATCCAGAAACTTGTTGGAATAATTCATTTACCAAGTACTTGTGGTGTTAGACGAAGGATTAAGGTGCACTAGAAGTAGTTAGAGCAGAAGCTGTTGAGTTTCTTATTGACGAAGACCAGTTAAACTGTGCGTTAACATTTTCTGCTCATCGGTATAGAGGCTATCACTAGATCTTGATCAATATACAGTTAGACACATTTAGTTTTCGTCGATCGGTACCCCGGAGAAGATTTCGGTTACAATTCATAAAAATTCTTTCACTTCCTTTTACTGAATACACAATTTGTTCAGATCTCAGGATGCGGGTAGGCTGCGACCATAAAGGTGCTGTCTGGGGACAAATTTGGGTGGTGGCGGTGGTGGAACGCGAGCACACTTCCTCCTGGTCTATTAGTTGGTCGGTGCCCACAACCACAGACTTTTATACCTACTTACAGTTTGCCAACTACCATGCTTCGCTGTTGATGATCTAGTGTTTTTGGAAGTTGAGTTTACTGTCAGATTCTTCGCATCCAGTGTGACAGCTTGGCTAGGAGTAAACAGGCAGCAAAGGTCGAAGAAATCTGACCTTTCTGTCGAATACGACGGACTGTGGTATCCACTGTAGGAGCTTTTGTGCTAATGTAAATGTGTGTGGAGGGAGAATCGTGTCTGATCCAGTGTGTCTTTGATTGAGTATCAATAAGAAATGCTGTGTTAAAGCTTTGATGATGGAGGTAAACTGTTGGAAAGGTATAAGTGGCTTGTTCGGTGATCGAAAAAGAAACTTGTTCTTGTTGTTACTGCTGTTTTCGGAGCCCAGCGCTATTCACCAGAACTGAGATTCACCTCCGGGATTTTTCTGTGATCTTTGGACTGTCTTTCTCTTTATACAAGGAATCGAATAACGACGAAACTCTATTAAGGATATTGATAGAGCCGATAGTTCCATCACATCGGTGATGAAGGAGATGAAATAGTTATCGATGATCAAACGCGTCACGCACGAAATCCCCATTTTTATTGCTTTGTATTGTTGGGTTTTTCTAAGAACATTCAATTCATTGATGTCTGCCCTGCGGAGCAGGAGAGATTTGTTGTTTTTGCTATGTCAACTCGAGCCGTGTGTTCTCAGTTCGTGTCAGTCATGGAAAATTCAATGCCTATTCCCACATGCGTGCAATTGCTGTCAGAGAATGATGGAAGATAATCAGTTTCGGTGATAGAAGTGGACTTGGATAGAACAGATGATGAACAATCATAAAGTGCCTGATCAAATAAAGTCATGCTGCTTGCATGAAACAACCTATCGAGTGCCACAATATCAGTCTATCCAGATTTCCGTAGTTGTTGAGACAGCAACAAGCCCAAATGAAAGAACAAGTGTATCAGGATTAACTAACTAAAAAAACTAACCATCGGCGTAACAACTCAGGGCTAAGCCTGATTTTACTGATACGTGGAGGCACAAACAATTGAACACAGATGTAAGCAGAACACTGGCAAAATGGGGAAATAAAAGTTTAGAGATACAGCCTCAATGACCGCATGCATTGCGCCCATCTGTGCGTCTAGATATCTCTTTTAGATGGGATTCATGATAGATAAATAGATATGATAGATTCATGTCCTGCTGACGCCAAAGCTGATCTGCATCTGGCTGACTGCATCGTATCAATGATGATCATGGTGAGTGGAGAGAGAGAGCAGTTGCTGGTAATACATTCGCACAAAAGTGAACTGTTACACATGAAGGAGATGCCAACGCCTACAAAACAGCACTCCAAATGGTAGAAAAAATCTATCTAATTCAACTGAATGAAAAAGCACTTTTCGATAGAATCCATATCCAGACTAGTTGATCGAGAAGTATCTAGATGTCAAACCACCAAGGAGAGAAATGCTACACGATCCCAAAGAATCCTCCATTTGTCAACGACGATGTTAGTCAACTCTTCGAAAAGAGACCCTCAAAAGCATTGAAATACACATTTTATGCCCCCTAATTGAAAATATTCTATCCATTCTATCCGGCCATTGCTCAAAGGCTTTAAGGTCGACTGCCACTGTCAATCATTTATTTCTATATGTGGTTATCAATTCCCGCGTTCCCACGGAGCCAGCCACATCGGTCGTACCAGTCGGCAGTTAACCAAATGGATTCAAGAGTATCATTGGGCCTAGTTGAGAAAGGGACTAATAAAGATAATTCTTAGCTCAGTTGTGGAGAATCTGATGAATATGGGGTATATGGTAGATGTTGATGAATCTTCCTAAACAACTGAGGAAAAATATGCTTTACATGCCTAAGAGGTAGCTAATCGGATCCACAATCTCTAACTTTGCAGATAAACGCGAATTATTTACAGTTCCAGGTCACCACTGCCCAACGTTACGGCAAGATCGACCGTTGTTAGGAAAATCCACCGAGGACTGAATGATTGGGGTATGTAATCACTTAAATCAAATAGATCACGACTTTTTATGCTACCCTTGGATCGTATATTAATGTGGAGACTTGAGAATGTATAACCGAAAAGCGTTTTGCTTCAATTGACTTTTCGCAGTGCACAAGGCTCTCCATTGGAGGAACTTCAAACCACTGACGAACAGTTCTGGGGTACTTCAAGGTGCAGTCCTTTCCCCATACTTATTTTCTACCTATATTAGGGACTTCTCTGCTAACGCCCTACATATTGCTTTAAAAAACTGATGATGTGGTTTCATGTCAGGCCCTCTGCGATTCTTCTGGTTTTTCACCGTTTTTATTGGGAGCTTGGGAAGCGTTTAACAATTTTCCACCACATTCGAACTGTTTATTTATCCCTCCAAATGTTTTGCATATCTCTTCACAATATCAAGCTGCTCTTCCCCATCTTAACAGGTAACCGTTGGCTATAAATCAGTATCCTGGGTATTAAGTACCTGATGGTTATATCGACACTAATCTTCACTGGACCTCTCACATCATTTCGCCAGTAAACTTCGATAACTTTGTTTCCAGATCCGTAAATTTTGTCAGTTTCATATTCAGCAATCGATGAGCTCCAAATTCGTTTACCAGTGTGTTTTCTCCGTTTTAATTTCACCTGTTCACCTGTTTTTTTTCCTGATCTCCTAAATGAAGGCTTTAAACTGCTTCGACGTGGACTGAACACTATTAGCCGCCTCTCTTCATGCCCACAGGAGGAGTCGGCGAGTAACCTGTGCAAACGTTATTTGAATGCATGTGATAAGTTTGCACATAGGATTCTCATCAACCTCATACTACCATTATACTTTAACTTCTTTTTGGTCCTATCAGTCAATTAGATCCCAATGTCGTTGCGTTCCCTCTCGAATAAACATGTATTGCAACTCTACGGTATTCTCTTTAGCACGTACTTTAGATAACAAAGAACAGATTTTTGCAGACTTTGTTCAAAGTTTTTAGGTTTAATCTTTTTGTCTTCTTCATCCCCCCTTTGTACACTTCTAACTGAAGATCAGGCTTCACGCCTACCGAAATTGCAATTATAATTACTAGTACAACTAAAGAAAATGGAAAGTTGGGTGGCAGAAGCGACGAAGTTCGAACTTAGGACCTTCAGTCGGATGTTTTGATGACCTTATCAAACAGATACCTCACATGATGGTGTACTCCATCCAGAATGGAGAGGTGGCAACAGTAGAGAAGTTTGATGGTCACAATTCAGTGGTATTATACGGTTGATGTCTATTCGTGAAACATTTATTATGATACCTCCAAATATTACAGAGCTGGAATCCTTGTTCACTTGATACATTAACATAGGGCTTCTTGGTCTCTAATCAAAAACTTGTGGAGTTAGCTATATTGATCATAGAATGCAAGTTTTCACAGGGTTAATTCATTTTCTGATAGGTAATAATCATCCCAGAGGTCACACCATACCATTTTCAGTTTCACGAATTCGCCGTCAACTTCTCACTTACTCTTCTTTCTTCTTCTCGGTCATTTAGACCATCCTGGGGATTTTTTACGAGCACGGTTAAATCTCTGATTTGCCTTAAGACTGTTAGACTGAATAACAGTCAGTCGCGTGTGTATGTATGTGTGTGCAGACTTGTGAGTGGAATGGCCGCAAAGAATGAAAGTTGAGGTAAGCCGTCATTGAATAGCCAAAATGAAACTAAACCGCAAGCCAGTGACAGTCTATTTGATAAGAAAAGATTTCAGTTCAGCAATAAATGTATCTGAAAAGAAAAGTTCACCATAGTGAATAGATTTGTACTGCTCAACCAAAGTGATTTGGAAAAACAGCTTGTACATCAGCGTAGGTAGACTGGGGGTGTGGGAGTCGTGAGATATTGTGTTATGTTTAGTCGACGTACATAACACTCGATATTGATACCAGATTCAGCAAACTCCGGAGCAGTGCACGCTTCTTCGTCGAGCCTTTGAGATCAGAAATCTCGAACGCTTTCGCAGCCAAACTGGGGAAGCAGTACTCTGATGATGAAAAACTGTTCGACAGTAGATTTACCTTTATGGTTCTCGAGGGAGTAATAGAACTGATTGATCGGTAAAGGAAAATAAAGTCATATTTATGGGTAAGCGTTTGGACTTCTCTAGTTTAGATCTGGACCGTCGGTTAGTCTATAGTTATGATCCCCTAGCATTTCGTAGTGTTTTGCTGGACATAGTCTGGTAAATTTATACTTCTGAATCAAATTGAAAAACAACAACTTTGAAATTTTGAAATTCCAGATATCTGAGTGCTGTGAATAGAAATTTGTTGCCATTCCCTTCTCTTTCTTCGGTACTATTACTAGAACACTCGAAAAAGTGATTCGTTGGCTATGCATACCATTAAATTAGAATCAGTAAATAGCACCATCCTTCTGTGCTCATCATTATTATTATTATTATTATTAATGTTATTGCACTTTTACTTTTTATACACTAGAGATGTAATCAGTGTGGAACCAATTGCCAAGAAATAGTATACAATTCATCAAACGCCTCCAGAAGAACAGGATCTGGGAGACTGTGCATGTCAAATGCAAACATAAAAATCTTCCCGAGTGGTA
This sequence comes from Echinostoma caproni, assembly GCA_900618425.1. NCBI lineage: Eukaryota > Metazoa > Platyhelminthes > Trematoda > Plagiorchiida > Echinostomatidae > Echinostoma > Echinostoma caproni. The sequence continues at coordinate 46,711 of UZAN01041103.1, forward strand.
TGCCGGTGGGTTAACATTGTTTAACTGACGATTACAACAACAACAACAACAACAACAACAACAACAACAACAACAACAACAACAACAACAACAACAAAATACCCATCAGGAAAGACAATCTTTTAGGTAAAATGATCCGGTACCTTAGTGAGAATCCATTCCTCACGTAGACACTGCACACTTCTCTCCTCCGTGCAAGCTCCATCAGCTGAGTAATAGTCCTAAGCCAACAGCTGCTATCACACACACACACACACACCTCGCACCTGCTCAGCTCACAGANAGCTTATGTACACACCTGGTAAATGGTATTCAACGCAAATTTCTCCACAATCACTGAAATCCATCAGATAAACTTTAGGACTAGGTGGATTACTCAAAACTTCATTGGATTTCAATGTTTACATAACGTAAAAATATCAGGGATCGGTGGGTTAGCTGCTAACGCGCTATTCTTTTACCGAGGTGTATGGAGTATGGGGTTCCAATCAGATTACAGCTCGTGAGGCTTTCACAATTAGATTATCACATGGCGACTTCTTCAAATCTGGCAGCAAATGAAACTTTAAATTTTAAAAACAAAGCTTGTTTGGTTGCATACCATTCATTCCAACTCACAGACACCAGGATCCGTGAAATGCTGCTATATCTCAAATCCCCCGATTGATAACTTTCGAATAATTCGGTAAAACAACTGCTGTCTTACAAATCGCTTCGTGGAATGATAATTGTTCAGATGCCTATTACAGTACGGCCCTGGATTTCATTTGTTTTATCTCTGTAAACAGGAATATTTCTGGCGCCGAAGCTGAATTTCACTTTTGTTGGAGGGTTTCCTCATCAAACACATAAGAGTATCCCATGATTTGGATATGCAAATATATATAATTATAAACCTCGGAAATTGGATTTTGTAACCGGTAACTTATGTAAACAATTTTTTTTAACACTGCTTTATTGAGAGAGTGATCAATGGAAGACACTTGAAACCGAAGCATCATCTGTATGGCTGTTCACCGAGGTCATTGAGACAACACACAGAACTCAATGAGTACCATGGGCGTAACAATATCACTGGCAAGGGCGTGTGTTCCGCTGGATTGGACACCGCCCCAGAACGCGAAGACCTCCGTGCTCCGCCCATAAACCTTATGGATTAGACCCTTTTATCCGAACCTGGGCGTAAATCTGCCAATCTCATCTGGCGTTTACCGATTGACTTGTTTTACAACAGACTGTACTAAAATACTCGGAACAGTGATACTTTTATAGTAATTCTTAAACCGGGAACGGCCTACAAGGGCTTGTATTATAGTGTGATCTATATCCCTTATGTACATTGCACTCACCGAAGCTATTTGGACAGATGAATGTGTTTGCGTCTGCATTGCGAGCGTGCACAAACACACTTCTATAGAGCCAATCATCACGTTACGCGCATTATTCAGGCAAAGACATTACGTCGACTGACCATTTCTGACTGTGGTAGATAGAGAACGTGTCACAATGGTCAATAACAATATCAGTAGGGTGGACAGTTCACTTTTCGTTTCTACCGGTTGCCTTCTTTTTATTCGATGTCACTTCAAACAGATAGTGATTCTGTTGCCAAAAACGCCGGCATTCAACCAAACAAATCAAGTCATAAGTAATCCCAAGTCCGTCGATTGACTGCACCATATTATTGATTCAGTGAACTAATAGATTTATAAATAGTATCTTATGTAAGTTATTTTAAACTGAACAAACATTCCGCTTCGTTTCCCAGATTGTCTAGTCCAAAATGGTCTCACATTGTCCTAAGGAAAGACCATTGCATTTCAGACAAAAGCAGGGTTCCATCTGGTCGTAAAACAGGACAGAAACGCATTTTGATCTCAGTTTTGGCACCCGGGCAATGTTCTCTTCTCCCGATTTGTAACGATCTAGCTAACGGTTGTCGTCGTATAATTTACATTGTGTGAAGGCCCGACTACATTAGTCCCCAATTTATAAAGTCGAACTCTGTACAGTAAGTGCTGCTCTATTGTCTACGACTTTCGTACTATGCTCGACCCACACTGAGAGATCATGGTGTCATGAATAATACAATACCTTTTGCAAAATAAATCTCAAACCAGAAAAGAAATTTGCTTTAAATCGGTTGTCTTTGAAAGAGTTCCAAATGACACGAGCTTTATACTACTTAGGTCCTACAGAGGTGTTACGGAAACAGCTATTACCGTATAGCAGTTTCTTGATCGATCAGGCCACCGATTTTTTCTCAGAATATATAAAACATTGTAGTATTGATGAAACTAAACACTCACAACAGAACTGACCTTTTGATAGGATAAAACAAACTATCTAGCGGGCAATTTAAATGCCAAGTTGATACGTCTGTGATTGTCAGCTTCCAGTTGGCACGAAGACCGTGAGCGTGATCGATTTTTAGCTTCGTTGATTGTGTTAAAATGGATCAATGAATGAGTGAGTAAGTGAATGAATGAATAAATGGATGAATGCCACTAGGCATGTGCTTTCAACCTATCGAAGTCGATGATTTCGACATTCGTCATAGCAATAGGCTAGATTATTTGGGATGATCAAAGTGTGAAGAAGTGAGCATTCATAGATGAGAAAAAATATCATTTTCTGTTCGACCGAATTACTCTTTCGAGATTAAAATGCACAGCGTAATCACAGAAATCATAGTTGGACAATTGCCCGTTATTCCGGAAACATTTCCATGAGTCTGTTTGAGCACTGTACTTGACCCGCGTTAACCGTTCTCCATCTTACTTGGTGTTACCAATTCAGTCTAACACGTTATTGGACGGGAAAAAAGTGAGCTGTGAAAACGGTATGTAATCACAATAAAAGACCCTATTATACTGTTTTCACTGATTATATTTTTCTTAGTTCATCAAAAAGCCTGATCCAATGAATGTCTGTTCTCGTTTTAAACTCGTTCGAGAGGACGGTGTTCGAAGTTTTTATTTATAATCATTTTACGATGAAGTATCTTTTTCATCAAATAGTAATGAATGTGATGAAACTTCTGTGTATCGTTTAAAAAGTACCAGAGGTTCTACGATAGATTGTCAGTAAATACTACTAGTTGTTTTGTTCAACCGCTCATTTTTATTGACTAAAACGCTACAAATGCAGCAACCAAAGAGTACTAACTGAATTATCAAACTTTTTCTTAAGAGTTTTATTTCTAAGCAATCATACCAACTTCATTTTAGAATAGCCTCCGAAAGCCTCATTATGTTCGTGGGTGGGTGTCTAGGGTTGCGGCTGGTAGCCCTTTCCTTGCATCTCACGAAATGTTCCCATACGACCAGGCTGCTCGTTTAGCCTCTGCTGAGGAAGCCCTACTTACTGCCTTCTCGTGGTGGGGGTTTTTTCCCACCAAAGTGAGAGGACGAAAAGTCAACATAGGAGGCTATAACTGAGTTGGTGGACCACTGTCATTTCCCATAGGGGATTTGGCTAAAACTCCGATTCCAAACCAACCAGGAAGAGGCGTACGAACCACACACACACATCTTCCTGGTAGTCGTAGCGGTCAACAGCTAAATTAGATATTGAGATGTATTCGGCACTTGAACAATTGACTTCGTTCAGATGAACCGAACACTGGCTCCCAATCGATTGTGGTTTTCCGACACCACCCCGCTGCTTTGCGGGTCAGGCTTTGGCTACTCGAGGGTTCCGGCTATGAACTGTCCAAGAAACTTCAACTGCCTGGGTCTGGGCAACCTGGAAGTATTCCGAAACACAAGCAAATCATGGTACTCTTTTCTTTTTATATAGATCATCATACTCTGATTTGTTTGGCGCGCAGTCTGAACGCAGATGTGTGTGAAATACAAGTGTACTTTAAAATACAACTCGAATTTTGTCCACTCGTAATCAGCGCTTTAAATCAGATGAGAGGTAGTGAGATGCTGCAGACTGAACAAATTTGCATTTAGCTTAGAAAGGATATGAAGGTCAATAGGTAACCGTATAAAAATTCCACAAGACGGTTCCGGACGAAGAGCTATTTATTGCAGACAACGATAAGGCTATTGGTAGATTGGCATACATACAAAAAGTATCTGGAAAACATCAAAATATCTTGGAAGAAGTCTTCAGAATTCCACAAGTTCAGAGGCTAAATAATGCGACTGTCCGACAGTAAATGCGCAGCTTCCTTAGTTACCGTATTGAGTACAGTAATTCTCTCTAGAGGGTAATGTGCCTTTTTGACCGTTGGGAGAAACTACCAATCATGTTCTTTTACGCAATCGAAGCATACTACTCACAATAACGGTTCATTTGCATTTTGATAAATCTTGAGGATCCATAGTCCATCAAATTGAAAACGTTTTAACAGGTCGTTCGTGCTCTGATAGGACTATGGTTAGAACCTGAAACCCATTCGGACCTGGTGTGTTATATGAAGCGGAGCAAAAATCGGTTAATATCGCGTTATTATCTCATTCATCCCAAAGAGTCTTTCGGTCCTAGCCTCAACTTTGTGAGACCGAGAGAATAAAACGTATCAAAGATAAAAAAGCAAACGTGAATAAGGTGTAATTGAACAACGAAAAGCAAATTGATCGACAGCCCAATACGGTCAGGTCCATGACGTGTTGATTGTTGGATCGGACCCTTGTGTGACTGATTTATCTAGCCATCATCCAGCCGGTCACGTTGTGTGCGCGCCTGTTGTGCGTCAACTTTCCTTTCGTCATCAAGCAACAACAGGAGCAAACAAATATGTCCACCGGTATTCTTTCTGTGCAAAGTGAAAAAACAGTTTTGCTCGGCGCGATTCGATAGCCCCTATACTTGAGCCACCGCGACTCACAAGTTTGAAATATTTCCTCCCGTAAGTTGGCTAAGCACAGAAGAGATATTTGAAGGTTTCTTTTGTGAAAGTCTGGAATGATACCAAGGCATTCGCTAGCGTACATGGAAAGATAATGTGATTCTAATCAAAACGAATAAAAATCAGATCTACTTTTCGAATACTTACGTTATCTGACAACTCCAAACTAGTGTGAAATGCAACGTACTCAGCAACTTTTTTATAAGCTGTGTCTACTAGACGACATTCTGTCTGATCAATTCCTCGTGTCAGTCTAAGTCAGAAATATGCCTGACCAGTGTGACCTGAAATGAAACAATGAGAAAAAATGTCACTAAATCATGAATATCGATCGTTTGAGTTTTGTAATACTGTAGCTAGCTGTTCCCAATAAGTGGGACATGCTTAGCTGGCAGAGACGCATATGGAGATGGTCACTGTATCTCAGTCACAGAAAGATAGCTTGCACTCAGCATCTAATATTCAATCTCCGAATTGTCTGGAAACGTTCATGGTTAGAGTACAGCAGGGATTCATCCCACAATCATATGCTTTTTCGGTAAATTTTGATATCGAAAGATTTTTCGAAAGATGTTTGCGAGTGAAGCAGTGCTGCACTGTTGTGCCTATTGAGGAAACTTCCTTCTGTCGAGTGTGTGTATGTACCGCGATGATGCAAATTTCAAATTAGAATGATATTATAGTCTAAACCATAATATAGTTTTCCGTATTGGATGTAGGAGAGTTTTGTGAGGAAGAACACAGCAGTTGGGATATATTGTTTGCAAAGCTGTCGAGAACACAAAAGATTGCATTCAGTAGTTATCATGTCCTGGAATATATTCAACCAATTCCAAGTCCGAAAGTTCGATTTCTTGAGGAAACAATTTACCCGCCAATGATCGAGACAATTAAATTGGCAAGACATATAACCATGGAAACAGAAAATTATTCTTGGATTTATATTTCATCATTGTATATTGATGCATATGTTGATGTATTTTGGTCACATTTTTCCCGTATACTTTGATCCTCAGGGATGCTTATCAAGCGTTAAAGTGACAAAAAATCGTTTCGAATTCCGCAGTACTGTAAGCGAGTTGCGATGCCTGGAACAAGCTCACAAAGATGGGTTGTGCTATTTCATGTAAAGACAAAATGAAAAACGGTCTGATCAGCCGCCCGGTGGCCGAGTGGGTAGCATGCTTACATTCTCTCTGTAAGGTTATGGGTTCGATCCCCAGTTGGATCCATGGGTTCACACTGTCGATGAGATCTAATCAGGTATAAACAGCTGTACAGTGCTTCGTGTCTTTTAGTTTAAGCTCCTTTTGCTATGTACGCGACTGAATCCACTACGTAATACTATGAGCATTTGTTGCTGTAATGATAGCGTTACAGGCAATTAGTGTTTATCTCTTTTTCCTCCCTGGGGTAACCTTGGTTTGAACCAATCACAGGGTGTTCCTATCCATGAAAAAGTCGTCCCGTCATACAATGAACCTGAAATTAATTGTTTTAAGAACATCAAATCAAATTAAATTTAGGATAACTTGATTGGTGTCATGATTAACTTATTATTGACGGCTAGAAGTAACAAACAGCAATGACAACTTTCGCGTTCTGCATTCATCATCACTAAATAAACAGTCATTCTGTGTATCGCATTCAGTGGCCAGTTTTCAGAAAATTTTCTGACGCACTTGGGATTTAGCGATACCGGGAATTCTCGCTATAGCAATAAACTTCAATCTATTATTAGATTATGCACTTCAACCCGGGTTCAGACTGTGCCAAACAAACTATCATAGCAAGAGGGTGTGTGTGGGTTTGTGTGTGAAGGCCACTGGAGACCGGTGTTCAGTCAGTCAAGGTTCATGACTTGAGGATGTGCAATGTGCCCTCTTAACTCAAAAGAGTTGGTGACCATTATGATCATGATAAAATGGAGCCGTTTCGTGCACCTCCCCTTGTAAAGTTTGAAACCAGAGTTGTCCAACTCTTCCAAACTATCTAGATGCCAGTGGCTCGTCAACCCGATTTGAATGTAGGCCAAGCAAATTGTGTAGAGAACGCACTGAGTGATTATGCGACCATTCAAAGAGCTTATGTTTGATCTAATCCGTTTTCCACCTTCGGTATCTATCTAGTTGACAAATCCACTGGTTCGTACTGGAGAGAGCATACTGTGAAGACTGTTTCGTACCGAGCACTTTCCTCTATCTCTTATATTAATTCAATCATCTCTTACTTTTATCCCAGTTTCCGATTCCCTCTCCGCCCGGCTTGCTCTAAATCAGGATTCATTCAGACGATCAAAAGGCGTTCCCAGCTTACACTATCCCGTTTGCTCATTGATCCTATGTCTTTCAAGTGAACTAACTCTTCCAATTAGAGTCATTATTGATGGAAGTATCTGTCGCAGAGAATTTTGCTTCTTGCCACTTTTATTCGGTAAATCAAGCAAAACTGTCACTTGTAATCAATCGATTTCGTTTTATCTCTTAACTTTACTCCCTTCAATTGGAACTGTGTGATCTCTAATCCATGAAAACACACTTTTTGGTTTTTCTCCACGGTGCGGCGCACATGACCTTCACTCCCACTTCACTCGTAGAATTCAGTGGTTAAGTAACATCCAATGGGTCTTTCTTGTGCAAATCAAATCCCATATGATGCCCGAAATGACTGTGCTGTGTTTACGATCGTCTCGAATCGCCTGAATTGTAGCTAAATCCATTTTTTGTTTTATCTTTTCAAATAAATTTATCTCTCACAACTGTTACTCATTATATGCGCTATCAACTTCCGTCTTGATTAAAGCAACACGAACCACACGGTTCATAATGACTCTCAATGTATTATGGTCTTATCCCATGTAATTCATCCGTTAGAGTGGTTGATATTCACAAGATTTATTGTACTATTGTATGAATTATTTAATCATTTATTCACGTATATATACGTATGTACATATGATGGTTTGCCAGCTCAGGGGTGCTGCACCTATCAAACATGAAAATTAGCGTATACAGATGTTGATCAAACTCGTACAACATCACCATCATTTTGGAAATAGATTCCAGTTTCCAATATCGCCGAACGATTTGGAACGAATGCAAATACTGAGCTCCTTGTTGTGGGTCTCTTGTACATAAATCTGGATATTGCAAAATTTCTTGCACTGATAAGGCAGGTTTTTGATAACTGTCACTCTCAAAATGCATTCAAAGATGAAGGTTAATATATTTTCTCGCCTCATGTTTGTGGTAGAAAGCGGTTAGATGTCATTATATATTAATTTTCACATTTATACAGTTTCTTATGGGGTAGAGGTTGGGTGGAATTCATCTAATTATCGCCCAGCAGTTGGGATTTGAATGCGGTCGAAAACTTTTCCTCGTTAGAAATAGAGATAAGTTAGCTACCTCGACTGTGGTCTTCAGTGGTCAGAGTGGAATTTATATTAGAATAAACTGGTAAATTCTGTTGGATAGTCGACTTGATGGACTCCATGTAATAGTGATGGTCTCCAGTGCTCACAAATAAAGAAGAGCGAATAGAACATGGACGAGATGAAAGTACAATACTTGTTTCAAGTGTACGGGCCACTTTTATAAGTAAATTCGAATTATTTGTTACTGTGGCTTTTTTATTTTACAACTGATGCACCAGCCACCACCATCAAATCGAGAAACCGTACATTTTATTGGCATTCGGCTAATAGAAGCGGAAAACATAATTGGATATTCCTTCAGATATGTTGTGTCTGAAGTGGGACAAAAAGGTATTGAATCCCGTGAATGAGGCTCGAAACACTAAACGTTAGCCGGAACAAATGTGATGAAAGTCAATTACACGAATTTGATCAATACCGGTTGTTTATACGGCTGCACTAACGCTAAAGCGTTTGTTAGTTACCTACCGATCTGCATGAGCGTTGAAGAACAAAACATTCAGTCCTAACGTCATGAACAGTGATCGGCGAAATATTTTTTCTAATTATATCTTATGGGAGCAATGAAACAAAGAATAGGAAAAATGCACAAGCCTGTTCATCTAAGTGGATCGTGGGAATTGAACAGCGAATCCATCGGAAAAGTTAATAAATAAAGTCTAATGTTCATGATTCTTCGACCGGCAAAATACAACCGGCTCTATGGTGTATATTGTATATTGAGGGAAGGCCGAAGACAGTGAGAAAAAAATCAAGCAAACTAAATTGAAATAGCCTAATTTGGAGAATCAGTGTAAGCGGACAGGGCATCTGAGAACGGGGGTTGTTAATGATCAGATTATGTTGCACGACCTGTTGTCCCCCGTTGCAGAAAGACAATTATGAAAGTAGATTAAAACGATTCACGGAATTCGTGACTCAAACTATTTTTGTTTTTTGTCAAATTCATTTGACCTTATATTCAGTGCGAGAGACGAAAGGAGAGAAAGAGAGAAAGAACTGAACGCTTTGCTTACACACGATAGATAATTGGTCATTGCTGTCAGTTTACCTCCTGTCATTTTCTGTCTGATTTATCCGATTGGGGCAGTGCTCTTTTATGTAGCCAGACAGACAAGACGCCTCACAGTTGGATAGCTCAGATGCCTCTGGCTCTACATCAGAGAGAGAGAGAGCGAGAGAACAGTTGACCTGATACATACGCGAAATGAGGTCGCATTCATCTGTCCATCCATCGACAGACTGTCTTTGGCTTACCAAAAGAGAATAGAGTGTGAGGTGTGGTTGCAAAACAGACGATAGGCTGATTGTAATCATTGTATCTCCCCCGAAAGGACTGATTGGTTTTACACCTTTCAGAGTTCCAAACACGGACTTAAGTGGAAGTATCATCAAATTTTTATGCACAAGACAGTAGAGTACCTATTCCACGGCAAAATTATTGTTTTAATTCTTTAAATTATCTTCCATGTGGCTCGCTGAACAAAACTTCATAACTCCACCAGTTCTAAAGCGGACGATGTTTATCTTCTAGGACAAAGATTAGGTACTGGGTTCGGATCGCAGGTTATTCAAGTTAATGTCATACTAATCACCAAATACAGGTGAACAGATATGACAAAATCTGGCGGAGGGAGGGCTGAAGCCGATTTTACGATCCGCTTTTCCAGAACGATGTGTGTTTCTCAATGATTTTCTGATAAGCCTTTTCTGTCAACAATCATTATCATGACCAGTAAAGCAAACACATCAGATGACTTTCTTTTGACATCTGTACAAGGTAGATTAATGAACACATCCTCTTCTCTGTCTGTGTATCTTTGCCATTCTATCTACTTATCTGAATGCACTCTCAAAAACACCATAAACCTCATTGTTGAAGTACTCTTCAAAAGCTGTTGATACAGACTGTCTGACATCACATAAGTCATTGGAGATACTTGAGCATTGCACACGGGACCAGGTCGATGTGCAGATCATAGGACTTTTCACACAGTGGGGCAGTTAAAAGTCGTCGGAAAAGGATCGCGACTGCGTTCATATGGTAAATGTGTTTACAGCATTGTTCTCACAGTTCTTTTCTACTGAGTCGGTTATGCTGTAATTTATGTTTTTTCTTAAGAGCCACAAAAATCCCGTTCATTGTGAAGCGCGCATTTCACATTGGAGGACAGGCACAAAGATAGCCATATTCCATGAACTTTGTGAATGGAGGACAGCAAAAATAATGCTGGATAAAATATCGAATCCTTGGACGGGAAATGCAAGATATGGTCCGATATCCCCCACTGTTTTGTTAACGCTCCTCCTCGTTTTGAGTCAGACTTTTGTTTTCAACCTTCTACACCGTTTATTGAATAACACCAGTCAATGTGAATGTTTGGATCCTAACCAAACTCATCTTCAGGTTGACCTTTAAGCTGGTGGTTAATCGTGAATAAAGTAAGCTTGTGCTCATTGAATAAGCGAGTACGGACGACCGGCAGTTCCTGAAGCTAGGGTTGTTTTTCGTGGTGTGGTGATTTACTCTCCATCATCGGCATGCTTTGAACCCTATGGTTCAAGGTGGTGGTAGGCAGCTTCACTATCAATATTAAGTCTAACCTAGCGAGGTCTTATGTCATCAATCCATGCCCCTGGGCTCAGTTTTCCGGTTTCCATCACTGAACAGCAGGTCCTTGAGACTATAGGTATTTTGTGGTCTGTTGTTCATCACACTAAGGTGTGGTACAAAAAACATGTTTGATTGTAAACTATCGCATTAGTCTGTAAGCCGCATTGTGACGCTACTATCGCAGCCCACTACCAAATCACTCTGCCGTTCCCGTCCGAGCTTCATCCAATCGCCACGGTTTTCCGGAAGAAGCCAACGAGTTGTGCAATGGATCGTCGACTCGAGTGAAATATCCTTGCCAGTAGACCGGGTGCATAAGGATATACAAAGACTGGAAATGCCACTAGCCTCCATCCCACACCAGCTTCAAATGCTCTGTATCCGAGTCCCATGAATCCCTATGGATAAGACTAATGAGGTCCTCTTATCCTGAACCAGGGGATAGTCGAGCAAAACTTGAACGCTGAGTAAACAGTTACACGGAAGTGTTGATGTCTTTTGACAACTGGTATTTTATATCATGTTTTATGGTCATAGGTAACTTTATGGGTCAGAATCGCACCGGTGACTCCCAAGTATCAGGCAGTCATCAATTCAGTAGAATATTACAAATAATGAAACTTGACAATGTCACCTATTCCAATGCAAAGATTTTTTCCTTTGAAATCCTTAAGCTTTTCGATGTCCATGTATGGACAACTTGATTTCCCCACCCTCCGCAAATAATACCAGTTGCACAAGTCTTACTCTCTCGAACCAATCATCAAAAAATAGGACACCCTGTTTACAGGTCATTCGACGAGGTGTCGCAAACGAACTTATTTGGGGCTAAATAATATACCCACAATCGCAAGATTAACCCCATTAAATTCAAGCCAATTCTGCGTGACCGTGTGACTCAGCCTCTGACTTCACTCAGTGCTGAGTAATTTTTTATGCGTGGAGCAGTTAAACGCATTGACGAGAAATTACAATAGTTTGAGGCAAAAATGTTTTCAAGGGTGTGATGGGTAGAAGAGCCACATAAATCTGAGGGTTCAGAGCTGAATCAATAATGATCAAATATGTAGTTGCTACACATCTTTGCAGCGTATCCATATTCATTCACTTTCAATTCACCTACAAGGGTTCCAGCGTTGACCGATTGAATACATAGTAATGATTCACTGGTGCAAATGATCACGTCAGAACTAATTCAAATTGTTTCCCATTGAGTCTGTCTAAATCTGACGCATTTCTTATTCGTGCCAATCTAACGCAGTCAACCGAGGCCAACGATTATTGAAGTTGTTGAATTGCCCCGAAATTCGAACGACGACTTACATCTTATCGTATATCGGTGTAGTTGATCAGTTAAATTAGTAGAAATTATTGATTGAAAAATTGATTTAATTGAACCTGGCTTGTGGATTTACGGGCTCCCCACCCAATTAAGGCAATGACTGCACACTAACGATAAAGACATTTTTCCTCTTCTCAAATACAGTTACTCGTACTTGGTGTAAAAGAGATTTCCTCATATTGTAATTGAAATACTCCTTCATTTATATAGAGTTGTTTTAACCTGTTCATGCATAATACTGAATAAATATGTCGTTTTATTTGTTCTTGTTTTTGAATGGTTGGTTTGCAAACGTCACATAATGAAGGAAAGAGCTTGTGTGTCGTAATTACGTTCCAAGGCGGTTACAGTGCAATTGAAGAGGACGTCAGTTCAGTTCTGATGAGTAATTTTCTAAACAGAATAGGCGTTTGTGACTCCGTACTTTTTTCAAGTTACCAGGTTTTACACTCTACAATGCTACACCGTGCAGGATCACAGTTGGGTGTACAGTTAATCTTCTAGCACTTAATGATTTTCACAATTTTCGTTACATTAACTATATTTTTCAGTCAAGGATTATTTATCCAAGCGATTAGAGCAAAATCAAAACAGACTGTTGATAATTTGTGTGGATAGCGCATCGTAATTTAAACGTAAAATAGCACTTTTCGTTGACGGATGCTGTGCAATTCGGATAATTCTGAGAGTGATGATTTCATATCGTTTTTACGCCGTGACACTCCATGACTCATGGTTGCAATCTATCGGATTACGAAACTTATTTCACATTCTGTAATATCACCGAGAGTAAAATAATTAATTGCCTTGCAGGCAGCTTTTTATTCAGTAACTATTTATAAGTATATTTACAACTAGTATATCTCATTTCAAAGTAAGAAAATCGGAGCCGTAGACTACTGGAAAAACAGTGTACCAGGATAGCGTTCGATAGGTTCAATATAATCATCATATGATCACGGTTAGGCTGATGCTTAATATCTATTCTGTTGTTCTTAAATTTTATGGGTCAATATGCAATCGTCGAGTTCACACTAATTTCCTGTTTTGATTTCATTACTCAGAATTACGATGAGATTTACAGTTAGGAAGACGTGGGGATGAAACGCCAGGAAATCAATTTGTTCACGTGGTTTCTCGTGGTAGAATAACAACCAATCAATCTGAGACAAATAAACGAATAAATAATAAGAGGCTGATGTGGGTCAAACTGACAGCAACTGATAATTATTTGAAGGTGAAGCAATTGGTTTCCAAGGAGCAAGTCAACTTTGATCTGCGTAAAGAGCTGACTTTTGAAAAAAAACGAAACTCCAAATTATCTGCTGTGGAGGCTGATCAATATGTAATTGTGTTGCATCGCTACCAGAACGTGTTCTTATTATTGAGAATAACGTTCATCCCAGTGATGTTACTAACTTTTAAACATTTTTATAAAATTATCTGTCTAGGAAATTAGTCGAGTTGTGTTTGGGAAATTGAGTCCAATCCATCTGGACTGATCCTCACCAGCTTGATCCAGAACGAAAATAAACCGGCCGCCTGAACACAAACTCACTTGTACGAGCGCACACTCCCACACACAACCCACTATATTGGAGAATAAACTGGGCGTGATCAAGTCACACTTGAGATTCTCAAACCGGCCAAAAGAGAACGGAAAGGAAAATGAATAAAACCCGACTACGCTTGGTGGAAATTTAATTGTGATTGCTTTCTCCGGAATACTAACTAATAGAGCAAACAGATAGAGCTGAGAAAGACTGATCAATAAACTTCCGTTCAAAGGAAATCCAGAAGCTGAAAGGCTTAGTAAGGTCCTGAGTGCCGCAGTCAAAAGAACGTTCCTTGCTGCCAAACTCAGATGCGTGTTCTCGACATCACTCGTCATCCGATGTCGGAACAAGGATAAGTTGCCTCTTTTGACCCTGTCAATGCTCATCTACAAATTCAAGTACACATGTGGTGCCACCTATGTAGGTCGTACGACAAGGTGGCTATGTAAACGCATCAAGGAATATCAATCCATTTGGTTAGACACGGAGAAATCGGAGTTATTTCCAGATCCATTGTTGCACACTTGGTCGAAACTGGACAAAGGGTGGATGCTAATTCGGCTTTCACCATTATTTATCGCGTACCACAACACAAATTCAAGACTGTTCGACTTGAAACGCTAGCAAATTAACATTCGCTTGTTGAAGTCAGAACTGTGTGCTCAAAACACTTGTTCAGGCACTTAAACTTCCCTGACCCAATGCGGACAACATCACGCATGAGTGTTGTGATGACCCAAGTTAATTATCAACGCTTACGTCACCCGTTCGTATCTGAACAGGAGAACTACAGACAAATATGTTCCGACCCCACCCCTTTGCAATTATTATTTGATCTCAAATGTTTCACCCCATTGAAACACCTTCCCATTATTTTCTGACATAAGTGTGATTGTACTGGCTTGATGAGAAACTCACCGAAAACATATGTTCGCCTACGACCTGTGTTCTGAACTCTAACTTCCAGCTATGTTTTCCTGTTTTCTTTAAGTGCTACCAGTTTATCTCTCATTCGTTTTCTCAAACCGAAAGCTGATGTTCATGGGTGAATATGGATTCTAAACTAACACGTTGACACACAAAACGCTGTTTATTACATTTTACATGTTTTGATATTTTGAAAAGGATGCATATAATAAATGTACAGCCACCAGAAGTAGTAATAAATCTGCTATGAATTTTGTCTGCTTAGAATGCATGATTAGAAGTGGATTATGTAAGGCAGATTTTGTCTCACGCTTGAATTCGATCCGCGTCGGCCGTTTGAAGTCCTCAGATCACGCAAACGCCGTATGAAAGGAATCTCAGAAGATTAGAAATGCTGTTTACGGTTATGAGATATTCAAGGTTGTGCGTGCGTGACTGTGTGTGCCTGTGTGCGACAGATCGGTTTTGTTGCCGTAGTCTGAGCAAACCACTGACGTTTTTGAGTGACGGTGGAGTACTTACTCTGTCTGAATGACCGTTGTACAATGTGGGTGCGATTTATAGCGGTTGGGTAGACTGGAAGATGAAAAAAAATACAATCACTGTCAGCTGGTAAATAAAGGGTCTAAGTTTTCCGTAGATCATCGCACTGGTGTTTTGCAATCACTCCTGCCATACTGCTGGCAAACAACACAGTCTTTCGTCTTCTCCCCTGTTAAACCGTGATGAATGAACAAACGGATATTCAAGAATCGCCGATTAGAAAAGTAAAACTTCTGTGTGTTGAGACTGGAAACTCAATGTCTATCTTGTTCGTCTTCCTTTTTCAGCTATTATTTGTCTTCAAAGCCGGAAAATGACAACTATAGGCAAATTATAAATTACAAAAACCAATAATCCAATTGGGTTGACGTAACAAGTGCTGAAATGTAATGCTGTCCTTGCCAATTTTCATTCCTCTCATGATTCGTTATTTTGTCCCTAGAAGTGAACGTGTGCGTCATGTGACGGTACGTGTGACGTCCGTTCCGAATTTCTGGGAGGTTCTGATAAAACAGTTTCAGTTTCTATATTTTGTTTTATAAATAATAACTCGTACTTTGTTAAGCACCCACTGATGAAACTTCGTTTAAGTGACTCATTCGGTTTCTTAGACGAAAATTCCACCTGGGATGCCGCATAGATCATTAGCTTTACAGACTCATCTGAGGTGCATCTATCTATGTAATTTGAAACACTGATGAACCTCTTTACTCGTTCCTGCTCACCTCCAGAATGCGCATAAAATTCGCAGAATATAGAGTTTGTTTTACACCAGTTATTCGAATTTGAACCACCTAGTGAACAGGATTTGACATGACCTGAATGAATGAAACCTGTTGTCTCTCAACATCGTAAAAACCTCTAGTTTCGAAGACAGCGTCAATAATTTCCAATGAACAGCCACAAATTGTTGTAACGATTTCTCTGAGGTGGATAGCAATCAAGGGCACGTGGTCTGGGCAAGAAAAATCCATTGGGCACAGTAAACGAAGTTTTTGGATAATTCACTAATGTTATTTTGCACGTGAGCGGATTGGTTTGTTCATTTTGATCAAAAATTGTTGCGCAGCACAGCTGCCCATTGGAATAGTTTTACTCGGCATAAATGTGCAACCGGTTACGATAGGTGCGCAAAGAAATCAGTAGGTTCGGTACATTGATTTTTAACGGTTTGGTGTTCAAGTTCTTTTAATAGTAGTGCTTAGTCACAGGAAATGTTGTCATCACCCAAATGAAGTGTTACTATTCCTAATCTTTTGAAATTCCTCTGTGTTACATCCACAATTCAGAAATCAAGGTGGATCAATTCGGTATAATGTCTAATAAAATCTCCCAAAATTCTATTTAGTTTATTTCGGGATGAAGTGTAAATTACAACGGTGATTCTTTAACTGATCACAGAATGAGAAAATAGAGACATAACAAACACCAGCAAAACTGCAAAAGTACAGGAGGGATTCGATCACTTACTACATTCAATGTATCCGTCGATCGTAAAGGAAGCCAACAACATGATGAATTTCTACGATAAACGCACGGAAGTTATACGGTGATGTTTTCAATAGATATTTTGAAAGCCAAAGTGCAATGGAAAGTGCATGCAGCTAGGTAGTGTGGTTCCTGTTGCGGCGAAACTCGATCAGGCAACTAAAAGAATAAATAAAGGAAAATAAGTATCCAACTCATCCTGGAGTTGATGCTAGGATTGTGTCACGGTCAGCGGAGAAACTGTTGCATAGAATACATTTTAAGTGGAACCTTGGAAGTAAATGAGAACACTGTCTCTATTTTAACCTTTAAGCAATTTGCGTTTATATCACAAGGGCTTCTGAAAACTCATTTGCTTTAAACTCATTTAGGTGTTCCCCGGAGGTTCGCTCAGTTGTCACATAAATCGATCTTTTTTCAGTTATTAGGTATTAAATAT